>JAVJAQ010001625.1:174519-465352 GCA_032362365.1 Zygogramma bicolorata
AAGACATACTAAAGATCCACATGTGGCTGAATTTCAACATTTGGCAAAGCTTTCTTGATCCTCGAGGCGAATTCCTCATCTACTTTCGCAAAATTGGCGATAGTTCTGTCCTGAATAACAGTATTCGCGTACTTCAGCCAACTGACTATATTATCTATAAGTCTGCCTCTCTCGTCGGCTGTTAACACATTTTGGTATAATAGTCTTGACTGAGTGAAATTATCGTCTTGACCACTATCAATCCTCTTAGCGTCTCCGGAAATTGGTAGAATGGGGGCAAGAGCTCGTGCTCTTCTGTCGTTTTCCGGACCATTGAAACTGTTTGGGTGGTAGTTCGGAGCTCCAGTTTGGCTTGAAAGGGTGCTTCTGCCATCTCTCTGGTAGTTTTGCACTCTGAAAGGACTGTTGACCGGTAATTGAGTGTTGTTGATGCCAAGACGATAGCGATGAGTATCACCATAATTGAACAGACGGCCTTGCAGCATTCTGTCAGGAGATGGTTCTATTCCTGAAAAATGATTTGATTATGGATTTTTTGACTGAAAAGGCGTCGTACTACTATGACGGTTGTGCAATCTACAGTAAGCTGTGGTTGAGCTGAACAGGAATCAGTTGATAAGCAGCAAACGATCTGACTGACAAGTGCGTAACAACTAAACCGACTTCACTTCCACCGGGCATGAACCTGGCATATAAAACTGAGCTTGAAGACATCAAACGATAATTCGAGAGGACTCAACGTGGTGCTCTATAGTCAGTCTCTCCTTTGTTTCACAAACTCAGAGACGATTTGGGTAGGAATCATTCCTTGAATTATGATATTAATGAAGTTATTTGCAGCTATTACAAGAAGTAGAAAAAATTTTGCAAAAGTGTTGAATTCTGTTGATATAGCAGTTTAAACATGATCAAATACTATCACCAAATTCATACAGGAGATTCCTTTTGTGGATTCAGCAATTTTTTTCTCCAGAACCTCTATCTATTGAATGCTTTTCAGTCATCATTCTATTGGAAAAAAGGACTTATTTATATGTATTGGAATATTTATTGAAATCGTAGTAGAGTGTTTTCGACTGAAAAGTCATCATCAGTGCTTACCTGAAAGTAAGTTATGTATGAAAATTTTTGAATTGATGAGTGAATAGAAAAAAATCATTTGCAAAATAGTTAATGAGATTTGAAATTACTTACTCGTCAGGTGTACAAGAGTTATAACCATAAAAATACAAATGTTTCTGAAGAACACAGGAATGTTCAGAATCTCATGGACGTATGAAAATGTTAGAATATTTGATCCTGAACAGGATTTTCCTGGATAATAAAAATGCAAATAGTTCCAATGGAGTCCATTAGAATTGTAATGGCGTGAAAATAAAATTTGAAATATGAAGTGTGTGACAGATTGACAATGACAGTTGAATACAGTGAGTGACATGGAGAATAAAAGAAAGAAGGAGATTTGTACTATGATAAAGGAGAAGGGGCAAATTCACTAACCAAGAAATGAGTTCGGAAAGAACCTTGTATTGTTATTATTCAGGATAATCGTGTTCAGAATGAAATATTATAAGATTTTAATATGTCCATGATTTTCTGAACAATCCTGGGTTCTTCAGAAACATTTGTATTTTCGTGGTTATGGCTCTCGTATACGCGAGAAGTAGGTAACCTCGAATTTCATAACTATTATGCAAATAAAAAATTTTCTATTCACCCATTAATTCAATTTTTTCAACATTACTCACTTTCAGGTAAGCACTGATTATGACTTTTTAGTCGAAAGCGCTCTGTTACGATTTTAATATTTTTCTGCACGAAATACAAAAGTTCTTCATTTTCCAAGTATATTTTGGTACGTGCACACAGCTTGAGAATTTTCAATTATTTTATTGCATTACCCACTGTACGGAAATAAAATTACCACAGATAGATGTCTACAGAATACAGATGGGGATCAAAAAAAACAATGGTAGATAATAAGTGATGCTATGGGAAACAACAAAGGAAAAAGCGAAATATCCAAGTCGACTAAAGACAATGGACAGGAAATTGAAGATACCTATGAAATAGCCAAATAAATGAATGACTACTTTGCTAATATTATAACTTCATTGAACATAAATTCTCCAAGTCAGAGTGTCTCGACACATAACAGCTCCCAAAACTCATCATTATATCTGAAGAAGGTGTCCAAAGATGAAATATTAAAAATAATAGAATCTCTTAAATCAAATGCAGCACCTGGATATGACAAAATTGAACTACACCTCGTGAAAAAATTTAAACATCTGTTAGCTCCAGCACTAGCTACAATGATAAACCGACATATAGTGAATGGAACATTCCCTGACGAACTCAAAGTGGCAAAAATCACCCCTATACACAAAAATGGACCCAAAAACATCAAGAATAACTACAGACCAGTATCAGTACTTACAGTATTTTCAAAAATATTTGAAATAGTGCTAAAAACCAGGCTTCTCAATCACTTAGAGAATATATGTTTCTTCAGCAAAAACCAAAACGGATTCCTGACAAAAAGGAATACCCAGACAGCAATTACCAATATCATGGAATACATTTACAAACAGATAGACAAAGAAATGGAGTACTGGCAATGTTCCTGGACCTCAGAAAAGCTTTCGACGTTGTCGATCATAGACTGTTGCTGAATAAATTGAGTGTGATTGGTGTTAACAACAAAGCGTTCGACTTATTTAATAGTTACTTGAGTAACAGGTGGCATTTCACAGTAATCAATGGCATATCGAGTGATAAAACGCTAGTAACCAGTGGTGTACCTCAAGGGAGTGTAATTGGTCCAACTCTTTTTTTAGTATATATCAACGACTTATGTAACATAAGAGTCAATGGTAAAATAACACTATTTGCAGATGACACTGCATTGTTTTATTCAGGTACACCAGAGCAAATATTCCATTGTGCCCAGGACGATCTAAACTCCATAAATCGGTGGACAATGAAGAACAACATTCTCCTGAACAACTCCAAATGTAACTATATCTTATTTAATAGCAGCTCTGAAAACCGAAAACTGTTCATCAACGACAAAGAAATAAAGGAAGTTGAAAACACAAAATACTTGGGATTAATCCTAGAAAAAAAAATTAACCTTTGAAACGCATATTTCCAAACTATGCTCGAAACTCAACTATTTATGCTACAACCTCAGACATAGTGCAATAAAATTCAGTAAAGGTAGTGAATATCAAATATATTATGCCTATATACATTCGCACTTGATTTATCTAGCAGCATTCTGGGGACAAGCTAGGCAACAGGACCTCAATAAACTTCAAGTGGCGCAAAATAAAATCGTTAAAACTTTGTTCAATCTTTCACATCGCATTAACACAGAGACGCTTTACAAAAATCTCAAAATACTGAGAGTGACTAATATTATTGAATTGGACAGTGTTAAACTTATCTACAAAATAAAAAATAAATTGATTGAAACAGAAATCAACCTATTCCAAAATTGTGATATGCATCATTACAACACAAGAACCAATCAACACTTCTACTTACTACCATGTGCAACAAATGTTGGAAAGAAAAGAGCTACGTATCAAGCCCTAGAATGGTTCAATCAGCTTCCAGATGATGTGAAAAATAGTGCTTCCTTAGATAATTTCAAAAAAAATGTGAAAAAAACTGTTACTTCATAGAAACTCCTGATATGTGTGTCTCGACGTATACATATACCGCGTCTTATGTTTATCAATTGATATACTCGTAATGGATCTTTGTTATCTTTTAGAGTTAATAAATTAATAAAAAAAAAATTAAAAAACTTCCATTCAGTGGTCTGCAGAAAAGGTAGCCAACGCCTTCTCGATCCTCACTTCTACTTCGATCATTATTTATCCAGAGCGGGCATTTTCATATTTGAAAATATTCCGCTAGTGACCTCTTTCTGAAAATGTGGTCTTCTGCATAACGCAGTATTGAAATGTAAAAACAAATAGGCTTTGTTTCTCCTGGACAATGAGCATTTTTCCATGGATTGTCAAATATCTTTCTACTATATGAAGTACTTTTCGGAAGAATATTCATTGTGAGAAACTGACCATTGATAAACTAGAGTGGTTTATGAAATAATTCAAATCAAAATATCGCTCGATATTTTTCAACCAGAATCTATTTGGAGTTTGAGAGGGATAGTAAATGAACGATAGTTGAGTCATAGATCAGTGGATGAATTGACTCAAACGATTTTGATTTGCGACGAAGAAAGAAGTATTGTAATAATATAAATGTCAAATAAATACCTGGAATAAGATGTGCGACATCGAATGCAATCTGCTCAACTTCCGCAAAATAGCTATTCGGATTTTTGTTTAGTACAAATTTTCCAACTGGTATCAAAGGATAATCTGCGTGTAGCCACACCTTCGTGTCGTCGAAAGGATCGTATGGGCTGGCAGCCGCTTGTTCTGGAGTCATTATTTGGATGTACATATTCCAAGTTGGATAGTCACCCGTTGCTATGGCATTGTAAAGATCACGTATCAAATACTCTGGATCGGCTCCCGCTATTTGCTGTGCTTGGTCCGATGTGAGGTTGGCGATTCCTACAAAAATTTATTAATTGATTAGTACCTTCGGAAGTCACTAAGGACTCTCAGTTCTTAAGTTTCCTGGGTTTGTGGCATAAAATTAAAAAATGATAGAAGTGTGGTGTTTGCTGTACTCCGATGAAGAAAACTCTCTCATGAAAACTAATCAATTAATAGAGGAATACTCATCTAGCAAAATTCCACTTTCGAAAGTGCAAATTGAATCAACATTTTGGTGTTCAACTTTTACGAGAGAAAGTATTTTTGGTTGCTCTAGAAATCTGCCCCTCTACTCTTGTATAGTTTCAATTTTTTGCAAGACGGTAAATTCGAAAAACTAGGAATTTATCTGAAACTAAAAAAACAGTTTGCATGGAGAACGTATTTTCTTTGTCATTCCTACCTTGATTACTCAAATAATGGAATTTGCAGTAAACGAATTTGCCAAAAGCATTCACAAAAGCAAACGTATTGACCCCATAACCGTGCATGTGTCTGTAACTGTCTGGAATTCCCCGGTCCGAGAACATCATGAGGGTTGTATGCGTTGCCTCTTGACGTAATGATACGAAATCCCAAAACATGTCATAATCCGGTCTTATGTGCGTTTTAGGGTTCCTGAAATCAAAATAAATTGTTGAAAATTTTTTAATCGTCATTTCTCTAACAATTTAGTTGGAATTTTTTTTCTCGTTCCTGTATACAATAGTCGTTATTCTGTATGGCCATATTGAAATAAAAAGCACGTAAAAATTTTGAACATATGTTCTATACTTACTATAGAGTGAAGATTAACTTGTTTTAAAATTTAACAGGTGTGGTTATAGAATTACCACTAATGAATGATGAAAATATAAATTTTCAATTCCCAGCCAAAAGTTAAGAAGCCGCTTGAGTGGTAATGGTCCGGACTTGTTTATATAGTCAACTCTATTGAAACCTGTTATAAAAACCTATAATTTGTAAAAAATGTCAATTGAACTAATGAATTGCGAATAATGAGATGAATAATAAGAATTTCAATCAAATAAGGCACTCAAATCCCAAAAAAAAAAGATTTAAAATGGATTTTGATTAAGGAATAATAATTCAAAATTCATTTGAACGTCGTGAGTACACTCAATTTGGAACTCGGTGTCAACATTTGTTCATTTTGATCCATATTTGCTCATTTAAATTTGTTTGATTTCACTATTCAATACTCAATATTTTCATTTTTTTGTCACCGAATTAATCTTTTTTGATCAATTACATTTTGAATTTTCATTCTGTGCCCAAAATCCATTTAAATTTTTCTAATTAGATTTGAGTGTCTTACTTAATTGAATTCTTATTCTCAATTTCATTATTCGTAATTTATTGGTTCAATTGACATTTTTCCTTTATAAGTTTTTGTAACATGTTTGAGTATATTATATAGTAAAAGGAAGTCCGAACCAATACCACTCAGCAAAGAACTTTCTCAACAACGTTCAACCTAACGTAAGTAAGCCGTCTTTTTCAAAACATCAAAAATTTCAAATGTGAAACGATATTTTGGGAATGGCAAATGAAGTAATCTTGTCATTTGATGTATAACAGCATTTTGCTTTTTTTTTAAATATTAGTTGCTTATCGGTTGAGATTTGAAGATCTGCTGTGAACCTGGAAACTTTCAATAGAGATTAATGACTATAACTTCTGAACTGAAATCACTCGCCATTAATCCACATGTCGCTAAGTTATGGTCGGTTCATACACCACACTTTTACTTCCACTTTATCTTTTACTTTGAAAGTTGCCACAATGTAAATCAATCGAGGCGTTCATAAACGGCACTTTCACTTTTACTTTTAGTTTAAGGATGAGATCTTTTACTTTAAGAATGAGATAATTTTAGGGACTGCGCTTGCGTGCATGTGAAGTCATCACAGCAAGCAGTGCCACCAACATTATAAGGAAACGTAGCCCTATTCTTCTTCTGAATATTTTACAGATATGATATAAAATGGGTGTTCTGTGAAATATCTGTCATTATCCGATTATCCGAAAATAGCAAATTGCAAATCAAAACAATGACATAACCCACGATTACTTCTCCTTCTTCGTTTGTTTTTGATCACTACGCATGCGTCCTGTTTACTTTAACACTGGTGTATGAACGGTCCAATTCCATTCTTAAGGTAAAATTAAAAGATGAAGTAAAAGTGTGGTGTATGAACCATTAGTCTCTTGAGGAAAATAAATCGATCAAAATGCTTACTTGAATCGCGAAACGCGCGTCGAGTACGACTGTTATCAGTTTGGTGTTAGGGTAATGGATATATATTGAAAGTTTTCAGTTTTCTGGGAGCCAAGTGGATATTTGTCCATTACAGGTGGCCGCAGTTCATATTCGCGTAGGTATAATTCATATTTACAATAAAAATTAAATTATGCAATATGAAAATCAGAATATTCTCCACTTGTTTTTGAATCATATAGAAATTTGGTCTATGGCACGAACTTGTATGAGGAATACAGTTTCTAGAGAAATTTTTGGTGGAAAAGTTCAATATGGAGGAGATATTTTGACGAATTCTTCAGAGAATGTTCTAGTGGGACTTTTGTGTTACAAAAAGCGAAAACGGAATATTTATTATTTATTATATATATTATATACGTGTGTTGTTGACAACAAACCCAGCAAATGCTCTCGGAAAAGAAAAGCTAGGTGTATAGTTTTCGTTGGACCACCCTGTATATTTGGAGCAAATTTAAAAATTTATTGAATGCATATGTTGAAAAATATGTCCAAAAAATGTGTTCCCTTCACAGTCAAACTCTACATGTCCGAGCATTTTTGCTTTAAATCACAAAAAAAAGAAAAGCTAGGTGCATACTTTCCGTTGAACCACCCTGTATATTCATAGCAACTTTGAAAAAATCTGCACATTTGAATTATGTGAAAGAAGCTAATGACAATTTCTTGAATAAATTAAAAAAATCGATATTTAAATAATAACGTGTAGTCGATACTCATGAACCCGATTTGAATTTTCGTAACAGGTTACCACTATTTTTTTTAGGTTTAACTAATATCTTTGAAAAGGTACTCATATCTTTAGCTTTAGAGAAATGCGTGTGACCATTGAAATATTTACCTTTTGACTACATGAATGAAATCGGGAAACAGAGCACTATCCTTCACAAAGAAAACAGGTAAGTTGTTACCCACTAGATCCCAGATGCCGTCTTCGGTGTAGAACTTGACAGCAAATCCTCGCAGGTCTCTCACTGTATCCGGATATCCACTTTCACCCGCTACCTGAGAGAATCTGAAAAAATTTGAGGTCAAAATATGAGAATTCAAATATATTCAATATCGGCCGAGTATTGCTCAGTACTTTCCATTATTCCTACGAAAAAGTTCACTCTTGCGTTTTTGAAAGAACGTTTTGAAAAGAGATGTTAAACAGTATGCTGAGTTGACAGAAAATTACAATAAAGAATTGGTGAGATAATCGGTGAAGAAGAAAATGTAGTAAGTGAAGATTCATTGCTCTCAAAATTAACCACACTATTTCTCTCTCATAAGATGTATGATTCATAGTTGTCTGTTTTTATCAATACAGCGGTCCTGGGCAGCCGTGTCGTGGGGTTTTAATGGATAGATATGATGAAAATGCTATATATGCTAGTTCTGACACAAACACCATTAATCGATTCGAACTGGCCAACTTGATGAAAATCCCTATAAAACGTTCACAGTTCAATGTACAATTCTCACTAAGAATGGGCTTACGAAACCGTGATACACTAAGTTCCTCATGCAGTGTAAACGGATTTATCCTCTTTTGAAAACCCATCGTAAGTGGAATCTCACAGAAAACTATGATTTTTTTGCTAAACATCATCGACCAAATTTCTTCAGCAAGTAGGCCTTGTTACCCCCTACAGCATTCTTCAGGAGTAGCATGATTATTCACGGCCTCAACAATCACGAAACGAAGAAGAACACATGTTCGATATGACAAAGAAATTATCAAGAGAAAAATCATTGGGCGATCGTAGACATGACCTCTCATATGGTCATCATTCGGGCATACCCCTTGCTCAGACTCCCTCGACAATAAAACATGAGTTTTGAGATATTGCACAACAAAAAGTTCTCTGAGCCGTTGATTACGTGCTCCTTGTGATTTTTGAAATACGGAGTTGAAAAAATATTGACTAGAAAAGGAGTTCAAAATTTACTTACATATTCATGCATTCGATTACTAAACAATTATTCGCCAATCAAATGCTTTTGAACGGATATCACGAAAAGAAAAAATGAATGAAAAATCAAAAATTCGTTGGAACTCATTCCGAAAGAGGTGACACACAATCACGAACCGAAATTAATCAGCTCTTGACCATAGAGTTTCTTAAAATACCAGAATGGAAGGGGAAGATTTATTGCCCTTTGATGGGGTTCATTGATTCACAACCTACAATCGTGCTAGTAGTAGTATTGTTGGAATAATTTTTTGCATAATCAGAAAATAACTGATTTGTTTCATATGAATTATTATTCATCCAAGAATACCGATTATTGCGCTGCGCATTTTGAAATACAGCAGGAGAAAAAATTTATATTCATATCTATAACTATTTCTACAAAAATGATGAATTTCAGAAACATCCTTTTGTATTCTTCTTCTCAAAACCAATAAAAAAAGGATATCACACTTCTATGAAAAAAGTAACATCACTCTATTTATATCTGCATATTGTATATAGTAAGACTTTTTCTTCCTTTTTGTGACAAATTACACGTCTATGAAAAATATGAACATGTTGAAGAGCCGAAGGAGAATTGTCAAAATTTTAAATCGTAAATTGTTGTTAGAATTGTTAAAATTGTTCGTTCCGTTAACCAGCTGACGAACGTCAACCCTCAAAAGTCGAAACTTGTGCGAGCAATGGATCAACGAGGCCTTACCTTTTAACGTGCGATTACCCAGCACGGTGGCCCGGCGAGGATTCGAACCCCGGCCTTCCGCTTGATAGGCAGATATCAATTATTTAAATAGTATAATTAGTTAAATAGTAAATAGTAAATACTAGACTTATCATCGAATGATTGATGAATGAATGATTTATTCTGGACATTTTCAAAGTATTACTTTATGATTCGAATTGTTCAATCTAATATGAGGTATCACAATGACAGGAGGTATTTCTCATCTTATTTGTTAAATGTCAAAATACTTAGAGAAATTCATTCTCCCACAGGTAAATAGTTTTTCGACGCAAAAGGTTTCTACTATGCACAGAAATTGAATTATTTCAGTTTATTTCTCAATGAGGATATTAATTTATAACAATGAACGGAATATGCAATAAAGACTCACCTCACAGCAATTGGTGTTTTTTTGCCAACCTCTGAAAAAACTTTGGCTGCTGTATATTGAGTGATATCATGTGTGACTTCAAAGTATCCAAAAGCCCCTGCTCCTTTGGCATGTACTACTCGCTCTGGTATGCGTTCCCTACTGAAGTGGGCGAGGTCATCTATCAAAACCCAATCTTGAAGGAGAGTTGGTCCATGATAACCAACAGTCAAACTTGCATCCTTTTCTGGAATTGGAACACCCCACGAGGTTGTGATCGACCGTTTTTCATTCTGGAATCGTTAAGCATTGAATCATCACTAATTGAAAAAAGCGTTAAAGAAAATGTGATAGTTGAAGTTACATTATTTGACGAATAAGATAAAAGTAACCAAGATCATTGTTTTACAACTTTTAATCGATTCGAATATGAATACATTTTACAATGAGCTTTTCAGATGTATAGGGAAGATGCCTATCACATCCAGGCATCTTCTAGTAATCGGCACAATCACAGAGATTTTCTCTTCGCTTGAGATGGGCCAATCAAGAGTTCTCACGTAGATTTGGCTAGGTGAATATAACATGATCATCATCAACCTGAATTGAAAAGAATAAAAATTTATAACAGCCTTTCAGTTTCTTAGGACCGGACAGTAAGGAGCTGACCTCTATCAGATACTGTCCGGTATATGAGATAACAGTAAACACCAAACGAAATAAAAAAATCCCTGAACAATCAGTCATCAGCAGGCATGCTATGTGGAGAATGATGTGTGTAATATATGGAGCGTAAAACTTGGGGTCATGTCGCTTGAACCTCGCAAAAGACAGAATTTTCAAGTGCGTCTATTGCCAGAACCCAACATTTTCTTTTTTCATTAATATTTTTTTTGTTAAGTTTGTCAAAATAATATTATAATAATAGAACTTATTTGAGATAGCTTTTTCAAATGAGAATTTGTGCTCTTGTGCATCGACTATTGAAAAAGACCTATGAGAGTAATGAATCAGTATATGTTAAGAGATTCGGTGCTAAGAATTGTATCAACATAAAATCAGTAATATATGCATGCTAGGTTCATTCACTTTTCTAACATCAAGTATATGTTAAAAATAACGATATTATCGAAGATATATTTCAAAATTTGAATTTTATGGCTATTACTACTGAAACAATGAAATTTCTCACCCCTTGCTTTCTAGAATACTCTAGAAGTTGATTGGATGTGGCGTCTCGAAGACTGTGAGAAGACATTTCAATTCAACCCAAGAACTGAACAATCCTTTGCCTCTTCAATCTGCAACAATATATAGCAAAACGAATTCTATCAACAGGAAACATTTTTTTCGAAAATTCAGGAATCTTACCACAAACACAAAAGTAAACATTTCGATATAAAAATTGCAGCTGACTATAACATAAGGTGAATGACTGTTTGTTCGAAGGTAATCGCTCCTTACAGGATGTTCCGTATTATCTTTGATGAAAATAACGAATGAACAAAAATAACGAAAATGATATGAAATATTCATACAATTCATTCAGGATACAGATAAATGATATTTCTTGTTAGGAAAAATCATAAAGAATCAACAATAAGAATAAACAGTATTTGAAATATCTATTCGTTTAAACTTTATAACCATATTCAGTTGATTTTGAATATGCAAAGAAGGCATTTCATTTTTTCTCAAAGATTGATTATATTTCGGAATATTTTGTAATTTTGGTTACTTTCTATTGGTTTGGAACACACTTCACTTTGATTATTTTTTATCAACAGTGAAAGTTTATGATTTAACAAATTTTTTTTAGTTTTTCGCCGTAACATCTAACATACCTATATAAAACTTTAGCAAATTATTACTACCCTGACAATACCACGAGGGCATTTGAATTATATCTAATCGGTGCGAGAGTAGAGTGCTGCACAGAAGAAATTCCCGTACATGCTTTTGGGGGCGTGTGCCGAATCTGATCTCCATTATTGAGATGGACAGAATTGTAACCGGTTTCGACTTATCTTCTTTTACTTTCGTTTCACGAAAGGAGCACATTTCCGCGGTGACAGTTCATTTGATCGTTCTCAGCTTCAACCTCTGCAAGTGTGCCAGTCCCTATAATTGGAAATCAATTCCGGCACTTCTATTACCAAAGGAATAATTTATTCTGTGAAGAACCTTACACTAGCACCGGTTGGATATAATTTCACTCCCTTAGAGGTTCCAGCCAGGGGAGTAGTTGAAAATCGATATATTCTGCTCCGGTTATGAGCTCCATTCTCGCTTTCATTTAAGGGTTGGTGCCTACTCATATGTATTCTTCATTTACCACCTATGATAAATCCCATAAAAACCATTGTGAATTTTTCTATCACTTTCTAGTCGAATTTATTCAACGAAACCAACCAACCTCAGGTTGTTACTTCTTCATACAAAATGCAGTCTTACCTCAATATCATAGTGGAATATATGAGACATGAAGACATGGAATAAAATACAGTTCCTCAAAAAATCATATACACTGAATAATTCATACGTGGAAATATGCATTGGTGGGTAGTAGAGCAGCAAATCATCAGTCTGCCAGTTCCGATTCGAAATCAGGGTTTAGGCCGTCCCCCAAAAAGTTCAAATTTCGTTTGTTTTTCATATGAAAATTCTCATAATTCCTCAAACGAGTATTTTTCCAGAAATGTTTATTTTTAATTATTGTTTCTATAATATTGTCTATTTTGGCGGATGGTGGAGGTGAGAGGTGAGAGTTATCAACTACACAATAGGATACTTCATGTCCTGCGGGTGTAAAGTCCACTTTATGGTCCGCGCAGGCACAAAGTTTACTTTTGGTCTTACGGACATGAAGTTCACTTTCTGGTCCGCGCTTGCCATAAAGATATTCAATTTTTTTGTGATTTTACACTTTAAGTTCGATAGTGCGTTTTCTTACCAACAATAATATCTACTTTCTTAGTAAGAATATTCATATTGTATGTGCAATAACGAATGTAAAACAATACGATATAAAACTTTCGATATTCCATGTTGATAGCTAACCATTTTTATTTTATATTTTCTCTTATTAATTATTCTTACGAGGGCGCCCAGAAGAGAGAGACTTGTACGAGCAAGAGTCGGTCAATTGGAAAGGTTTTGACTTTCATTGTCTATATTATTAACTGTATTGAAACCTGTTGCTAAGAACGAAAGGATAAAAATACAAATCAAGTAAGGAAACAAATCCAAATAAAATGTAAAAATGGATTTTTTTGTCAATAATAAAATTGGGGTTTGATTGATCAAAGAAAATGATGTTGTTACAAAAAATCGAGATATCGAATATGAAATATTAGAAAAAAATTCAAATAGAAAAATCAATGAAATAATACAGTGAAAAATTATTGAGATGTGGAATGTGAAATAATAGTCAAGGAAATTCAAATAAAGAAATAAATTGTTGATGGAGTATCGTCTGATATTGTCATCCTGTTCAGTGCATATTTTGCGGACGACAGTACTCTTCGAAAAAGTTTCTCTTCCAGAGTCCCCATACCATCACAGGAAGAAAATATACAGAGAAGCATAAGCGTCAATAAAATAAAAGATGACAATGATGAATATTATAGGGGTAACATCAACTTGGGAAAACCCAGGCATATCTCTTCTCAAAGAAAGCCGAACTATCTTTATCTAGTATTCAGATGTCGGAAGTACCTATTCCTACAAAGTCAAGTATCTCAATACTAGCAATTAGGATCAGTAATAATGTCCCATGGAAAACCATGTAAAATCGATCGCTAAGGGTGCTTCCTAGAACCTTGAATTTCTATTTCGTGCCAAGAAATACTCCATTTCTCGTCAGTTTCCAATGATTCACAAGGCACAGATACGGCCTGGCCTGTCTTGGGATATAGTTCTCAAGTATGGAGCTCGGCACCAAAACATTCATTGAAGCTTCTTGATTCTTTTCAGTTGAAGGTAATCCACCTTATTGGTGATTCTTCACTCACAGACTCGCTCATTCCGTTGGAACATCGTTGAAAGATCGGAGACTTGTCTCTCTTCTATAGATATTTTCACAGTACAGAATTCCCACCTCTTTATTGCGAGCTTGAAGACCTGTTGAACTCCTCTGCTCAGGGAACTTTTTTTCAATGGAATATCTGGACGTTAGAACTCCTTGCCAAAAGAGGTTTTCCTAAGGCACAGAAACTTCAAAAATTCAAATTGAAAAATTCGTATTTCCTGACCCTCGATTCAAACATTACAGGGCTTTCTTTTCGTGTGAATCTGTATATGAAAAAAACGGAGTTATAAACAAAAACAGAATTTGTTTCATTGAACACAAATGGATCATATCCAGATGAGATTTTTTGCTATCTATTCCTTTAAAAAATCATCAGCGGTTGAATCAACGGCCTACCTTTTTTCTGATAGTCACTCGAGCAAGAAATGGATTCAAAATGTTAACCAGCTGGCGCCACCATACGAACGTCAACCCTTGAAAGTCGAAACTTGTGCAATGGATTAACGACGGCGACGCCTTGCCTTTCAATTTGTGAACCCAAGCATGGTGGTTCCGTGGAGGGGAACCGAACCCCAGTCTACCGGAATAAAGAATGATGTTTCTAACCACTACTTCACATAGACCCACAATTCTATTTTTTCTTCTCGGGACTCATTCAATTATTATCAGGTTTAAGTTTTCACTTCACTTGGTTCCTGACAACACTTTCATTTTCACTTTTTCTTCGTACTCTTGAAAACTAAGTTAATGAATAACTGTTTGTTTGTGAAGAGGGGCAGACTGATAATCTACCCCCAAAAATTGTGGGTTAATCAAAACCAGTACTACTGAATGAAACCCGTACTTTCAGTTAGCAAATTTTTGTATAACGTAAATTTGCCCATCAAAAAACAGCTTATGCTAACACTCCGCCTATTCATCTTTGTATTGTACATGTGTTCTATCTCATACTACTGATGATGAATAAAGTCAATTTATTATTATTAAAATACGAATACAAATTGATACATACAGAGCGTTCCAACGAAACCTATCCCTTCCTGTGAGTCAGTAACGTAGGCGTGATTAAGAATTTCAAAGAACACGTCAATTTTTATTTCTAGGGGGACTGATACTGATATGAAATTAATACACGAAACTTCATCCCCTTGCGGCCAGCAACTACCCACCATATTTTTTTCAATGGCATGGCGAGTGATACATACATCATTTGAAAGATCTTTTGTCAATAACAATATCATTCAGACCAGTTGTTTTCAAACTTGTCTGGACAACGACCCATCTGAAACAAGTTACCAAACTGGAGACCACCTCTAGGAAATTTAAACGTTACCAATATAAGAAAAGATGTTTTTCAAATAATAAACAAAGTTCAGATACAATTTTCAATACTTAATCGAATAACTACAGCAAAAAGTTATTTCAATGGGTACGATGAATAGCTAAACATAGGAAACAATATGTTTACCTATTACAGTTTTGACATCAACTTCAACTCGAGTTACTTTTAGTGCATTTGATATGTCAACTCATTTCGGTATTTAGGACCCATTAAAGATTCGCTGATCCAGACCATAACGTGAGCCATCAATAAGTTAAACAGTTAATGAATAAATTTCGACTTCAGTGTTGTGAGGTGTTCAGCGAGAAATCGACCAATAACCTAAACTTATTATACAATACATCTTTTTCAGATGAAAGTTTTGTCATGTTGAATGGTGAATTAAATAGACATAATTGTCGTTACTGGAGCGATGTGAATCCTCATTTGTTGTTGGAAACACATTCACAAATTCCACAAAAATTGAATTTTTTGCCGGCATTCTTGCTAATCATATTTTTGGATCATTCTTCATTGAAGGTTATCTCAATAGAGACCCATACTTGATTCTATTACAAGAATGTGTAGAACCTATGATTACACAAACTAAGGAAAATGATGACAATTTATTAGAAAATGAAATAACATTCCAGCAGAATGTGCAGGAGGTGCACCCCCACATTTTGATGTTCGGGTGAAACAGTTTTTGAGCGAACGTTTTCCAATGGGTTGGGTCGGCAGAAGGGGTCCAGTTGAGTGACCAGCTAGATCACCTGATCTCACACCGATGAACTTCTTTCTGTGGGGACATCTGAAGTCGAAAGTTCACTTTACTAAGCCTACAAATTTAGAAGAGCTGCAACCGAGAATTGTTTGGGAATGCTGATAGCTGACTCCAGACATCTTGGTTAATGTATGGATCGCTTATTCGAAAGTAGACTGTACCATTGTATGGAAATAGGTGGAGGTCATTTTGAACAGTTTATCTGTTGATTTTGTTTCCATTGATATTATTTGTAACTGATTTCCCCAATAAAATAAACGACAGCACACTTTCTGTTTTTTCTTGTACAAAACGTTCAACATTTAATTTCTCCATAACGAAGAACCAATTTCAGAAGAATGCACAGAGGTAATAAAGAGACCTTACAAATAATATGTCACTCGACCCCCATGCCATGGAAAAAAATAGGGAGGGGTGGTTGCTGACCGCAAGGGGGGTTAGTTGCTGAACGGTAGTGGGTGAAGTTTCTGGTATGATTTTCATATCAGAATTAGTCCCCCTAGAAATGAAAATTGACGAGTTCTTCGAAGTTTTCGATCACTCGTCCGTTCCTGACTTACAGGAGGGATATATATGTATATATATATATATATATATATATATATATATATATATATATATATATATATATATATACAAATGTTAGCATGAAGATTCTCACGGACGAAGTATGATGAGTCGTTTTTTCGGGTTTCATTCCGTGTTCTGTGGTTTTGATCCCCTGAAGGATAATTGTCACAACGTTTCGGCAAAGTCTCATTTGCCATCTTCTAGGTAATGATTGAGTTTCGTCCTCCGAACAAATATATTTATATATATATATATATATATAAAGAGAAAGTGTTATTTGCTATGAAGCAAGATGAATCTGGAAACTGATAAATAGATTATCAAATTCTCTGGTCTATCACAATTTGCATTCAATTCGAAATGCCCACCACAAGATAGCTAGCTTTTTCTGGCTTTGGCCTTCATCAGCTTTGGGTTGGCATGGTCCTCGTATCGAAGACAAACTGTGATAGATATCCAAAGGATTTGAAATGAATCGTGCCTTTACGGCAAGCGACACATAAGTGGAACCACCTAGGGTGTAACACTATAAGGAAATGATGTCATAGTTTTCCGTCAGTGGTGACAGGTCGCCACGTCAACTAACAACTTTGATAAGACGACCATGCCAACCCACAGCTGATGAAGGCCAAAACCAGAAATAGCTAGCTGTCTTGTGGTGGGCATTTCGAATTGAATGCAAATTGTGATAGACCAGAGAATTTGATAATCTATTTATATATATATATATATATATATATATATATATATATATATATGGTTGGAAATTCCGGTTGATCTGCGTCTGGAATGATTTTCTTGTCTACGTTTCGGCTCCCATTTCGGAGCCATTTTCAAGACTGAGTGACCTTGCGCTTGGTCTGAGTTGTCTTACTAGCTGGCTATCATCACTGGATATCGAGGATTGATTGATATATATATATATATATATATATATATATATATATATATATATATATATATATATATATATATATATATATATATATACAGGCCCGGATTACCCATAAGGCCAACCTAGGCCATGGCCTAGGGCGCAAGCTTGCGGGGGGCGCAGGGCAAGGGATGGAAAAAAAAGTTGTATATTTTCTAGACGATTGTCAGTAACGAGCATCCGGCGCTGCCTGGAAAGATAAGTGAAGTATTTGAAAATGATTTAGAGCCGGGCAATTTCTAAAGAACTTGTCCACCTGAGGTCGCACATATCAACAAACGAAATGGAAAATAAAAATAAAAAGCCGTTGTCTTTGTACAAGTGGATCATACGAAACAAATTGGAAGATATCTATCCAAATGTCGAAATTTTGCTAAGAATGTTTATTTGTACTCCAGTAACAAACGCATCAGCCGAGAGGTAAGTCAAACAATAACAAACCGTGTACTTTACTAAACTAAAATAACGTGAACAAATATTAAACAAAGTCTACTTTGTCAGCTTCTTGGGATCACACACAGTTTTTCATGGGAAAGTAAAATTGAACAAATTACTATAACTTTTTAATATACTACATTTTTTATGAATCTTTAATCACTTCATAAAATTGAATAGGCTACTTTTTTATTGCTTTGTTGTCTGTATAATTTTTTTTATAAGTGTCACAATTTAATTGTATTTTTAGGTCATTTTCCTGCTTAAAAAGGATCAAGGAATACCATAGGTCAAACATGACCCAAACATAAAGCTCAACTCTCTCGCTCTCCTCAATATTGAAAATGATGTAACCAAAACATTGGATTTCACCAACACCATCCAATCGTTTGCCTGGGCCAAAGCCAGGAAGAAGATATTTTAAAACGATGTTAAAAGTCATTTCGTTAGTAAATACCGTGTAGTATCAATAAATGTACTTACTTAATTATACAGTATTGTTTGTGTTAATTAAGTAGTGTGTTTTATTTTTCAACATAACCTTTTCTGCATTTCCTTTTCACACATTTTGGAATTTCGCTGTTATTGACTGATCGATTTAAATTATTTCCTTGCAAATGTATGTGTAAGATCACTGACAATCTAAATAATATCCGAGATATTTGTAATCTTCCATACAATTTTTTTTAGTTTTGCCCCCCCCCCCCGAATGTCTGCTGGGAGGGGGCGTAATGTAGAACTCTGGCCTAGGGCGTAAATAGTTGCTAATCCGGGCCTGTATATATATATATATATATATATATATATATATGTAGTTATCTCTGTTAACCTTTCGGAAACCAAATCCGTTTTCAAATCTTTTTCACAATATTTCACTTCTATGACATAATGATACATCAGATCTTAGATATTTGACAGATTTGACATAGAAGTGAAATATTGTGGAATAGTTTTGAGGATGGAAACGGATTAGATTCCTGAAACGTTAACAAATATAAAATTTTCACAGCCTATCCATTTCATCGTGGCACGGAAATGATGACGTAGTGCGCAGTGCGGGGTAAGCATCTATTTGAAACCTATACGAAGATCAATGCAGAAGTTTATTATTGGGCTCAGCACTCAAATATAAGAAGTAGCCATAGACACTTGTTTCTGGGCCGTAGTACTTCGTCAGCACGGTTTAGCCAAGTGCAAGGATAGTTAAATTTGGGAGAAATATCACAAATGAACGTAGTCATCAACAGAAGCCAGCCGCAAATTTGAGGTTTCGGTGAGAAGACCTTGTGATCACAAGGCATCAACTGACGTCACCACGGGGGCATCTATATCCACCTGCATGAAATCTATGACTAGGAAATGAAATTGATTGAGGTATCTGGTGGATAGATGATAATACAGAAGTTTAGCACTCAAATAAAAAAAGCAACCTTAGACACGTGATCCATTCATTGTTCATTGTCCTTCGTCAGCACGGTATTGCAAGGATGGACAACACTTGGAGAAACATCACAAATGAATGGAGTCATCAAAGGAAGCCAGCCGCACATTTGTGGTTTCAGATTTTTTTGAAATCTTTTCTCTATTTTTTAGGTGTATGTAGGATAGTAATGATCGTATTTTTTGTTAATCAAATGAATATATAAGATTGATTTTCAGTTTGTGAAATATATTAAAAAATTCTCTCAAGTACATATTTTCAGTTGAAAACAACATTTTTTGCTCATGCATACATAAACGAAACAAGTAACTAAAACGCAAACAAACAATTTTATCATTAAGGAAAAAGAATCATTATTGAACATATAATCTATAAACTGATATGCTGCGGAGTATTCAACCCCGATCTCAATCTGTGTCCCAAATCATCATCCACGTTGGAAAACATTTCGATGGCTCTCTCCTGGAAAATATTCTTTGTTGGCTTCAACCAGGTAACTATATTATTAATCATCCTGCTCCTCTCATCCTCTTTCAGCACATTCCGATAAAACTTTCTTGCTTGGGTGAAGTTGTCATCGTTGCCATTGTCGATTCTTTTCGCATGGCCTTCTAGAGGAAGGATCGGAGATAACGCCTTGGCTCTTCTATCAATTTTAGGACCGTTGAAGCTATTGGGGTGATAATTTGGTGCTCCACCCATGTTATGGAGTGTTGCTGCACCATCCCTGTCAAAATGGTTTGCTTTGAAAGGACTGTTGACAGGAAGTTGTAAATGGTTGACGCCTAAACGGTAGCGGTGGGTGTCTCCATATGCAAAAAGTCGACCTTGAAGCATTCTGTCTGGTGAAGGTTCGATTCCTGAAAGTTCGAAATCAAATGTTTACATAGCTGAAACTATTGCCAAATTCCAGAGAGGATATTGACGAAAAATAATAACTTTTCATGACCAGTTCTACAATCTTCACTGAACTGTTTCAAGTAAACCGAGTTCAGTTCACAAACGGTTTTATTGGCTAATATTTAGCAATTGAACTCAGTTGAGTTCAACGACATGAACCAGGTTCGTACAATTGGACCTTAATTTCAAACCAATAAAATGCAGTTTGTTGAGAGCTTGAATATGTTTTCAGAATTGTAGTTCAAAACAGATTGTTCATTTTGTAAAATTTTCAAAGACGTACTTGCTATTAAAACAAATAATTTCTTTTCTCAAAAAAAAATAATTCATCTTATTGGGTTCAAGAATCGATATCATTTTTTCACATTATATGATAATGCCTATGATCAGTAACGAAGTTTTCGTCGGAGTCATAGGAAATTTTCACAAACATCCATATGTCGAAAATTTTCTGAAACAGAGATTATATACAGGATGTATCACTTCAACTTCGATAACCCCTGTATCTAAAAAAGGGATTCTTGTTCGTTGGGCAATAGTAGCAATACATACAGATTCTTTTCGAAAACCTATCACATCATTATGATATATGAGGTTATCCTGAAACTTTTTCGAAAAAATGTTGATAATATACTTAGCAGATTTGCTTCAATGAATATAACTATCAATCTTCTCGCAATAAGCAATCATGAGTCAACAAAATGCTCAGGAATGTCTCCAAATTATCAAATGATCATATACAAACTCACAGCTAATATTACTATAATTTTTCGAGGCATTAAATCATTAGGATATGGATAAGGAGAGAATGTGCTACCTTGCTATCCAAAATTATTATCAGTTAACAGATTTACACTCCAAATAGAAACAAAATATCACATGAGTGGAATTGAATTCATACATCCTGTACTACCGACTGGATTGATATTTGAGGTATGTTTTTTTGGCATTATTTCGAACACATTTTTCGAATGAATTCAATTGATAAAAATGTGCATAATAATTTCAGAATTGGTTTGAATTTTATTGCAGTAAGCTATGATTACTTTGGAAATTATTTATTCATTGCGTACCTAGTCGAATATCCTCATTATGAAGAAAAATTTTGATACGACTCGAAACAAAAAACCTCTAGGGGATATAAGTATTTCGAGTTACAGGTATTTGGAAAAATCAGGGGGGGGAAGGTCAGGCTATATCATTTCTAATTTGGTTAAATTTCGAAATATAGGTATTTAACAAGGGTAAACATTCCACGCAGCGGAGAATCCTCTGGGAATTGGTAGGTTGGGCTTCAGATTACATCAATATCTGAGTCTTTCTGAAGATAAATACTTTCATCGAATATATCTGACCCAGTGGACTTGTTTCAGAACAAACAATGTGTGCAGTTTAAACAAGTCTGAGTCTGCTTGTCCTGGTTATAAGTTCATAACATGTCAATAATAAAGTTGAGGCATGTCCCAAACCAGTAACCAGGCTATAAAAGTTAACATTGTCGCGTTTGACTTATCATTACAAGTTTTTTTGTGACTCTCATGTTTGGCGGACTGTCCTGCAGAAAATCCTTCGATTCCCATATGGCCCCTAAGGAGGCATTCACGAGAGTTTGAACCCCTCCGATTCATTCCTACTCCTAACCAAGCGTTCAACGACAACGAAGCTAAGTTTCATCTTGATTCAATAAATTTAGCCTTATCCCCCCCATCCCCGAAATATGTTTCTGGCTACGACCTTAATGTTCGCCTATTAATCTAATATCTATCATTGCCTGTGAATAATATATCGATTCCTCTCCAATTATTTCAAGACGAGAAACCAAATCACTTACCTGGTATCAAATGTGCTGGGTCGAAACCGATCTGTTCAACTTCTGCAAAATAGTTCTTGGGATTTTTGTTCAAGACAAACCTTCCGACGGGAATCAAAGGAAAGTCTTTCTTTAACCATACTTTGGTGTCATCAAAAGGATCATATGAATTTTTGGCAGCCTGCTCTGGAGTCATTATTTGTACATAAAATTTCCAAGAGGGGTAGTTTCCACTTTCAATGGCATTGTAGAGGTCTCGAGTGTGGTAGTCAGGATCTTCACCTGCAATTTTTTGAGCTTCTCCTGGTGGAAGGTTCGCTATACCTGAATTTTCATGAAATTTTTATTTCCAAATACATTTGTTTATACTTGCTATTACTATTATTTACATTTGGAGTCAGATAATAAATGTATTGTTGATTTAGAAAAATATTTTTTCCAATGTTCAAATGATAGAACGATTTTTCATCGATCATACATCAGATCCATCAATCGCCTATCACAACAACGACAAAATATAAATATCCTAATATCTTACCTTGTTCGCTACGATAATGAAATTTGCAATAAAAAAATTTTCCATGGGAATTGACGAAAGCAAAAGTATTCACACCATATCCGTGCATTTGCCTAAGGTTCGCCGGAATCCCTCTGTCTGAGAAAAACATCAGACACGTGTGAGTTGTCTCAGGTCGCAGAGTGACCATATCCCAGAACATGTCATAGTCGGGTCTCATATGGGTAACGGGATTCCTGGAACATGTTTGTAATTTCCTTATCAACCGCATTAAAAATAATATTATCGAAAATCATGAAATTGCTATTCCAGAATATTAAAGAATAATAAATCAACAAAATTTGAGTAGAATATGACACAATATCTCGTAAATTCAGTATGGTTGAGCCATGCCTGAAAAACAAAATTTTCTTTCATTTGGGCAGAATCTAACTGAAAATTCCAAAAATGCCTATAATCAGAATTGAAAACACAAAAATAAAAATGAGAAATGTGACAACTTCCCGAAAACATTTCGATTTGTCGATGCAACTCAAGCTGTAATTTAGTTATTACCTTTTAACGACATGGATGAAGCTGGGAAATACAGCACAATCTTTCACAAAGAAAATTGGAGTATTGTTTCCTACCAAATCCCATATTCCATCTTCAGTATAGAACTTAATGGCGAAGCCTCTGATATCTCTGATTGTGTCCGGATATCCTAATTCACCAACAACTTGTGAAAACCTGAATTCGTAACAAAAATAAATTATCAAATATATATTCTAATTTCTTCATATAATTCATAAAAATAATATTTATCGAGTAAAATTCCAAAAAATTATTTGTTAGGGCTTATTTATAGTACGGCTCATCCAATTCATATCGGCAGTACCTTAGCTCCTTCCTCATTTGCTCAGTGATAGAACATACCACAACAAGAGAAAAATACATACTAGAAACCAATTTCGCCTCAGTAGAAGACATATATTAGTCAAAAAAATATTTTATTCTAGTGGTTATACTAGAAGCGTGTTAAAGGTGATGCGTTTGGCAGGATGGAGTCACTTTTTTGATGATGTGCAGTTTCTTGGTAGGTCCTTATACCAGACTCGCAAAGGCCCTCAAAGTGTCCCCAATTTATGACGAAGTAAACTTCAATTCATACCTGTATTTATATATATATATATATATATATATATATATATATATATATATATATATATATATATATATATATATATATATATATATATATATTTATATATTCGAAATAGACGTTGGGTGTTTTGTTTTTAATTATGTTGTGTTCCTAGTTCAGTAATAAGTTATTATCATTGTATCATTTTCAACAACAATTCAATAACAAATGAAATAAGATATTCTGTTGAATCATGTTTCTGCTTCCTAGTTCAATAAGTTATGTATCGATGCAATACTTTCACTTCGTTCCTCCTGTGGCTCGATATTCCTTTATATAAAATATTTGTATTTTTCATTTTATTTTTGATAGTTCGATAGTTATGTCAAAAATCAGCATGTATGTTTCAATGGAAATGTGTGGAATGGATAAATTATTCTGTTACAAATAATGGAAGGTGAAATAATAAATATGGTGTAATAAATAATGTTTCCCCGTGAATATTTAGTTATAGATTATCTTATTTTAACGAACAAAAATTAAAAATGCTACATTTATTCTACCTAATTTTGTGAAAACAATTGAGAAGAAATTATTGTGTAGTTTTTACATATTTGAAAAAAAATACAGTCGCTGACGTTGAGTTGAAAAAATGGAACAAGGGCCGTATATAATTGCGGATCTTTTTGTGAGCTACTCTTCGGATCAATCAGTTATTGACAATGCCTAGTAAAACCCGAGGCCCCATTGGCAAATGGCTGTACATAGTATTTTGAAATATCCAATCATGAAAAGGAGAAATGAATAAAATAAAAAGGTAAGTAAGTGAATATGTTAAAGGATTTGATCATTTGGGGGCCAGTAGCATAATTTTTCGAATATGTCAGGAAAACTACCAACATTCAACTATATCCTGAATTGAATGAAATTTTGGATTCGAGGATATTTCAACTTTCGAAAACAAATTGGCAGAACATGAAAACTGACAATAATTTCAAAGTGAATACTTATTGATTGCTTACAAAAGTTTGGATGAATATATGGAAGTATCTTTGAATATTTGTATCATCTGAAGGTTTATTATATTTAGATTTGCATTTTGAGATGAATAATGCATAATCTTTGAGTTTTTGATTCCATAATCAATTTTTTGATTGCACACAAACAATCAACTTCTCAAGACCTGTTATCATCAGTGTCACCAAGGCATAATATTTATAATATAATATATAATACACGAAAACACGTATGTGTTTACATCAATTGTTATGGAAAAAGACCCACGTGTACTGACATGCAAACTCGAATGAAACGGAAGAAATGGCCGCATCCATTGTATCCGCGGACTAAGAGGTTGGAGCTCCGGTATCTCCATTTATAACGTCTTAATGTACTTGTGTAAATGATTTTTATTTTGGTGGTCTTACCTGACGGCTATGGGTGTTTTTTTGTTGATTTCTGAGAAAACTTTCGCTGCTGTATATTGAGTAATATCATGTGTAACTTCAAAATATCCAAACGCACCACAACCTTTTGCGTGGACTACCCTTTCTGGAATCCGCTCCCTGGTGAAATTAGCTAGTTCGTCAATCAAATTATAATCCTGGATTAGTATGGGACCGTGATATCCCACTGTTAAGCTGGCATCTTTTTCAGGAATCGGAACTCCCCATGTTGTGGTTATCGGATCTTCGTTATTCTAAAAGATACAATGTGTTGAATGTACAGTTTTGAACTACTCATAATAATCATAGAAATTCGACCAATATGTCCGAGAAGTCCTATCTTATAATATTGAGCTAGAAGTTGCAATTATAACTTTTTGTATGAATTAAGAAAGTTCCTCGTATTGTGTCCTGATAGAAAAAAACTACGGAGAAACTAATGATTATATTATCTTCGTTTTCCAAATGTATTAGTGTGTAGTAATGCATACAGTGCTTTTCTTCAATACCTCCCCCCCGGTTCTATTTTTTGAACGGGTCAACTCAGAAAATTGAAAGTTGGGGAATTTGCAATATATTTCTCTACATATCCAAAAGCAATTGGAAGCTCGATGTGTAAATGATTTCTGGCAGTTTTTGCTAAATCTTGAATTTGAATTAACAGATGAACGTATTAATTTAATCAAAGATTGCATAAACAAAGAACCATACCTCGTGCTCTTTAGCGTATTCAGACAACTGTTCAGCAGCTATATCTCTTTTGGGAGTAGTCATCTTTTTATGTCGAGCACCACACACTATTAGAACTGAGTGAAACATTTTGTTTATCTGTGGGTTATATAGTTGTCGAATATTATCAGCGGATATGATTTTCGTGGGAACAAAAATAGTGTCTGAGGACTACCTTAAGGGGTCGATAATATTGAGCCAATATCAATGTTAATCAATTCATTGAACATGCTTGGAGTTCCTATATTGAAACACTATTATTGATGGTAATAGTATTGAGAAAAATGAAATATGTCCGATTTTTTTCTGAAGAACCGTCACTATATGCATCAATATTATCGAAACGTGTGAGGGGTGTATTGCCATACTGTGCAATAAAATGTTGCTAATTCCCGTGTTGTTATTTTCTTGTAAATAACGAGTGTATGTTTGAGTTGTTTCTATGTGTTTTTGTCTTCTTGTGATGGAAACTCATGTCTGGCTCCTTGTTGAGTACTTCATAACCATGATTTCATGAATTATTTTGTCCACACTGACCTTTACCTCCTTCTTTTCTTCTTGATGGACAAATCATTGCATTGCAACGATAATGTTGATCGAGTGAGGCCTGCTTCATTGAATTTTATGTTTTTTTTACCATAGATGACATCAATAATATTGTTTCAGTAATATCGATCATGTAAGGCTTGTTCAAAAGTCAAAAGATTAGGGTGTGGATCATCAATAATAATTTTTTCACTCTGATTAACGATAGCGCTCTTCTCCATTTTGGAACGTACTTTCCACCCCATTTTATGATATTAACCAGGGCAGTGTGTTTCGATAACAACTTTTATTGTTTGATTCCAGAAATAGACCATTGTGTACAGAACAACTATAGATTTTTTTTCGAATAATTTAGGTATAGAATTGTTCAACTGTTGTCTCCGAAAAGCGGAAAATAAAGATCTTTACGTTATCAATATTATGCTATATTTATTATTCAAAATATCAGTATTATATTATGAAGACATTTGGTGGTTTTTCACGATAGAAAGTTGAAGAGTCCTGCCGACTTGAGTTCCCATTTCTTAGGCCCGCTTTTTTGATATATCGTTAGCCAAGTCTTCAGTCGATAATCAGTACGGGAATTTTGTTCAGAAATAATGTTTATCGTCATTGTGAATCAATGTGATTTCAACTATATTTTTAGCAATGTAGATGAAATAGAATATTTGTTGTTATTTTTCAGTGAAAGCCTTGTTAAATCATGCCTTTCAATTTTCAATATCTTCGATGTAAATGAGGTATAGCTTTTCTTTTTTCTTGTTCGTATTAGGCTTTCCCTCGATGCATTTCCTAGGAAAAACTCAAATCCTAAATCCAGATTTAACCCTACCCCTATCTCTGTTTTCCTGTGACGCCAATCCAGAGTTGAGCTTCCACGCCTACACGTGTTAGGCTTATCCCCAGCTAACGGTGAATCTGCTGGCGCCTCGACACCAATTTTCGTTATCCGACGCTTCCTGTGAAGCGTCGCCACCTCCTGAAATGTATGCGATCTTGGTAGTTTTAGCGCCATCCGCGTGAAAGCTACTGGAATTTCAGGCGGAGTGCCGGGGCTTGTCCGTTTTCAGCGTGAGACAGTGAATGAGATTTCAGTTTCAGCCGTCTGGATCTATAGCGGCCCCAGTGACGTTCTAGGCAAGCGCCTGGATTATGTATTAGTGAACCAGGATTAAAGCAGATTCATTCGAACGTCGCGTCGTTAGCTTTTCCTGAATGGAAAAATGACCGTATTGGGTGCATTCGTTTGGGGAGATCGGGGCCCGTTGATCTCAGTTTCACTTAAGATATACAGAAGACACTCAAGATTCATAATGAGAAATTTCAAAATTATTGAATTCTTCAATATGTGATGAAAGTATAAAAATTCTTCCAGCTCATAAGGGAAATGCTACAGTTATCATGGACACAGATTAATATGAAAACAAAATGATACAATTGATCAAAAAAACCACATATGGAATACACAACCAAAACACATCTGTAACATCGAAACAGAACATTGCTGAAATACAACGACACACTTTCAAAAACACAACACACACAACTCATTAATCATTATGATAAACCACTCCATTTTCATGGCTTAACAAGAATACAGAAATCAAATCATCTTCTTAGACCCATCGTAAGTTCCATTGAATCTCCATACCAAAAACTAGTCAGGTACATACTCCAAATATTGAAAACCCCTATCAGGTAACGGCGACAGTTTCATAAAAAATACTTTGAATCTAATTGAAAAGTTAAATCAAATTGAAAAGCCATGTTGGCGAGTTTCGTTGTAGAAAGTCTGTTTACCAAAGTTCCCCTGAACAAAACTTGTCAAATTGTCAAATCAAAATTAGAGAATGATGGAACACTGATCAATAGAACAAAATTGAATGTAGATGTGATCATGAATATCTTGAACTATCTACAGAAAAAACGTATTTTCAATTCAAAAACGATTTTATCAACAAGAATTTGGTCTGGCTATGCCTTCTCCACTTTCTCCGATTCTTAGTAATGTTTATATGGAGTATTTTGGGGATTCTTTCAAGTTACCAAATGGTGCAAAGGTATAGTGAAGATATGTTGATGATGTTTTTGCTATATGGAGTTATAGTCAAAATGAACTTGATACATTTTTGGAACATATTAACAAACAAGAACCAACAATAGAGTTTATATTGAAAACAGAAAATAAGAATGAACTCCATTTCTAGGTGTAATGATGGAGAACTACAACAATATCGAAAGAAAACACATTCCAACAGATATTTTCACTACACCTCAAACCACCACACAGGAGTCAAAAAAGGTATAGTAGAATGCCTCTATGATAGAAGAAAAAGTGTATGTAACTCACAAGAAAAAATCAATGAAGTGATGAACTTCATAAAATCAGTATTGAAAGAAAATGGATGACGGAAGTTAAAAATCCAAACACAGCCGGCAATGAAGACATACATACAAAACATACACAACCTGTATCAAACATTATACCTTATTTCCCTCGTTTGTCTGAAAAGATGAAACGGATCGGCAATAGGTATAATATTAGAACAACATTTCAAAACAACAAATACTTTACGGTCAATACCGACACATACCAAACCAAATAACACACCGGAAAACACAAAAAGTTGTATTTATTAAATTCCTTGTTCGTGCGGCCAACAATATATCGGTAACGTCTCGCTTTGAGCACGGTAAACACAAGATGTACATCAGGAACAGACAGATAAGTGGTTCTGAATTATCAATTATCAGAGCACATTCTTACTGCCGATGGAGGTCACACAGTAGAATGGAACGACACTTAAATGATGGCAAAAGAGAGCAATAGCAGGAAACGAAAATTGAAGGAATCTGCTCTCATCATGTTGCCAGGGGAAGATTGCATCTCTATGAGTTCGCTTGATATGGATCGCGGATGGCTGCCCCTCATGAAGGACAATGTTAGGTCAGATTAGAAATATTTGACAAATAACTTACAAGTATTAAGATTGTCAACAAGAAATATTTGCATTTGAACAGGATTTTGCGTATAAGTTTTGAGAATGGGAGCGGAATCAGTCAAGCTTGGGGTTGCATTCATAAATTGAGTTTGGCCTAATATAGTGAAACTCTTTATTAAATTGTCGAGCTTTCGAAAAACTCCATTTTCTTTCCCAAGACATCTGAAAAACAGTGTTTATTGTTACATATAGCACTCAAACATGTTAAAATTGAACTTACTAATGTGAGATCAGATATATAACAGCAGAGGAAAAATCCTTGTCCATCACAAACAGAAAAAACATTTCTTATGAGAAACATTAACAAAAACAGTTATCATGGACACAGATTAATATGAAAACAAAAGGATACAATTGATCAAAAAAACCACATATGGAATACACAACCAAAAAACATCTGTAACATCGAAACAGAACATTGCTGAAATACAACGACACACTTTCAAAAACACAACACACACAACTCATTGACATCTGAAAAACAGTGTTTATTGTTACATATAGCACTCAAACATGTTAAAATTGAACTTACTAATGTGAGATCAGATATATAACAGCAGAGGAAAAATCCTTGTCCATCACAAACAGAAAAAACATTTCTTATGAGAAACATTAACAAAAACTGGAAAACATGTCTTCGAAAATATCACTAGGAAGAAATGGAACCATTCATCCATATTACATTGAGGTGAACAAATTTTTACATGTGCAGATGATTAACAGAACAATTTGAAAAAAAAAATTTTTTTTACATTTTAACACTAACGACTTGTTGAGTGAATCAAATCCAAATTTAGACGGTTTTTTCAACTAGTCAAGTCAAGAGACTACCCTTCTCTCTCTCTCCCTCTCTCTCTCGCTCTCTCTTTCTCTCTCTCTCTCTCTCTCTCTCTCTCTCTCTTATATATATATATATATATATATATATATATATATATATATATATATATATATATATATATATGATCGGCTAGGCTTCCGCGGTCAGAAATGTGCTGGCTGGAACTTCCGGTTGATCCGCGTCTGGAAAGATTTACTTGTCTACGTTTCGACTCCCATTTCGGAGCCATTTTCAAGACTTAGTGACCTTGCGTCTAGGTCTGAGTTGTCTCACTAGCTGGCTATCATCACTGGAGATCGAGGATAGAAGGTTGGTGGGTTGGTTGGTTGTTAGCAGCTAACAACCGAATATCCACCTACCTTCGAACACCCAAAGACACAATCCCCAATGAAACCCAAGGAATATATGAAATACCATGCTCTAACTGTCCCAGAACATACATCGGCCAGACCAACCGACGAGTGTCCTGTAGAGCATATGAACACGAACTAGCAGTCCGTAATTCTGACACAAACTCAGCATTATTCCAACATCATTTAGAAACAGGCCACAAAATAGATTTCAAAAACACCAAAACCGTTGCCACAGCCAAAACCCTCCAAACCAGAATTACCCGTGAAGCCATTGAAATCGAAAAACGTCCCAACTGTCTCAATAAACGCGACGATTCTCAAAGACTCCCCAATACCTGGAAACCACTTTTGGTCCGACATACTTCTATCCACTCCGACTTGGGAACCAATCCGTTCGAACCTCCCATCGACCGTCCGATACCTGATCCTGCCATAACTACTAATGAACCCTTAAATCCCACCAACCTTCTATCCTCGATCTCCAGTGATGATAGCCAGCTAGTGAGACAACTCAGACCTAGACGCAAGGTCACTAAGTCTTGAAAATGGCTCCGAAATGGGAGTCGAAACGTAGACAAGTAAATCTTTCCAGACGCGGATCAACCGGAAGTTCCAGCCAGCATATATATATATATATATATATATATATATATATATATATATATATATATATATATATATATATATATATACATATACAATATATATATATATATATATATATATATATATATATATATATATATATATATAAGAAAGAACTTACAACCTGGGGATAGCAGATTGAGGCCCGGCGTCAAGTCACAAACCCTTGCCCCCGTGACAACACCTGAGGAGTAGGCAGATTGAGACCTCAGCGTGAAGTCACATTCACCTCTTAAAATGGCTCCAAAATCGGAGCCAAACGTCAGAACAAAACTCCAGACGCGGTTCAACCCGAACTCAACAACAACACACAACTGACCGCGGAAACCTACCGAACACATATATATATATATATATATATATATATATATATATATATATATATATCCAAATTTGAGTTATACGAGAAGTTGCTGACTAATTCAATGGATATACCCTGGCCACAATTCTCTATTCAACTCTTTCGAGTAACGTACAATAGTCTTGGGCCAGAAACTTCTGGATTATCATTAAACCTTTGTCTTATGACTTTTTATAACAGTTTTCAATAATTATATAGACAATGGAAGTCCGAATCAAAACCATTCAGACGGTTTTCCTGTTATTTGAATTTGGTATTCTATGCGCAAGATGAAATCACACACTATTGAAAACGCATTTTGCAGTGAAATTCTATCTTCACAGGACCTCCGGAGATTGCTCATCTAAGGTATTCAGATTCTGTGCCTTATCCATATGCTCATTTTGTTTTTTCATTCTCTCACATTCGAAAAAATCATTTTCCACATACTAGAAACTAATGTCGAATTGTTGTCACCTACTGGACTTTTTCTTCAGCTAGTTGAATTTTCATCAACTGTTTGGACTATCTCATTCATCTGTTGGATTATTTCAGTTGATTCTTTTGGAAAACCGTGTATTTCCTTAGATTGTTTCTGCTGTTCTTGTTCTGATATTTATTTCCTTTTTCGCTGCCCGATATGAATGTCCTTGTTTTCTGTTGTCGTTCTTGTTTCATCTTTTTTGATGTTTTCGAAAGCCCTTATTTCCCCGAAATTCATTATTGAAATATTATGGACTAGGATCCAAGAGCACCAATATCCATGCCATTTTAGCCATTCAAGCAGAAATTATGGGATTAAATGAAGTTATAATTACCCAGCAGGCATAAATATCCAAAGGATTTTGTGATGTTATGAAAATGTTAAGAATGCGTTATTTCACATATACACATACATATCTGTGAGATCTTTACGTCGTTTTAAGGTGACTGTCTTGTGAGGGACCTCTGAAATATTATGACGATGTTCATGAAATGTAACTAAAGAACATTTTTTCCATATATATGCTTTTGTGTTGAGTCCACCATCGAAATCAAATAACGTGACCAATATTTTCTTTTTCTTCTGACATAATAGTAATAACCGCTTATGAGTTTTCGTTGATTTCTGTGTTTTAGTATAATAATTGAGAGCTGCCGTTGACGTACAAATATGAATGAGTTGAAAAGTGTAGTTTGCCCGATAAAAGCTATCAATAAGCCGTCAAACCCGTGTGAATCCTGTAAGATTCACAGATGCAATTATTAATTGAGGAGTAACTTATCAAAACGCATTATGTACCACAAAACCTTTTTTGCACTAGAGGCTAAAAACTGTTTATGGCTAAGCACTATGGGGTAGAGCACAATTTATATGTTGGAATCATAGGTGTATACACATAGACCTCAATATTATTCATATTTAGATCAAAAGTAGTATGAGTTTTCTGAAATGTGGTAAAAATTCTTGGACATAATGCATTTTGTTGCATTATGTTGGACAAAATTCAATTTGATGTGGTCGGTGCCGGACATAATGCGTTCTGAAGTAATTAACTGATACTTAACTCGCAAATGAAACAATTTCAATGATAAAAATTAGGTAAAATTATTTTAAGAAAACTACACTCCGAAAATAAGTATTGTATTCATGAACAAAAGCATTGTATATTTATTGAAGTATGCCTCATTTCAGTTTCTTCCTCAAGTCAATCGCAATGAACATCTTCATCGATAGATTCCTCCGCTTCTACGCCTCCTATGGTATTATTGAAGGCATTCTCGTAAAAATTCAGTGAAGATAATGGAGTTATTGATTCCCAATCTTCACCAAATCTTGATCGAAGAAATTTGCGCACATCCTCTGTTTTTTCCGCCTTCATGGTGTTGCCTAGCGGTTGGTTACACCGAACTCTCAAATCTCTGCTTAAACAATGGCCCCGTTTGGTTATTGAGGAAAACGGTTTGCTAATGTCATCATAGCGATATGTTGGCTCAAGTTTCATTTTAACTTCAATGTCATTATTTTTTTTTACTTTTTGAAGGAAAACTCTTTTCATTTCGCTTATACCCTCAACTTTCCTGAGAATTGTGGCTAAACTCTTGTAGTTTTTTATATGCCAATCTACTCCTAAAACTCTGACACCTGCGACTTGCCTATAAATCTTATGATAACCAGCTGGATCAAGAATTTCTTCAATATATGTTTCGCAGATTTTTTTCCACGCGACCATAAACTCTTTCAGGTGGTAAATAGGAGTGTCCGCGGACGTGAAAACACAAAACTATGCCTACTACACATGGTGGGGACTTTTTCTGTAACCAATATGCTAGAGCATGGTTTTTATTTTGTCCACCACATCCGTCTGCAAAAAGTCGAATATTGGTAGTACATGGGTCAAGCTGGATCTTCTGCAGAACTAAATCCCCCCCTTCCAGCTTGGCTTTCATTCCAGATATAAAATTGGGGATATTCTGTTTGAACGTCAGTTATACATGAGCAGTAAGCAATAATGTGATATCTGGCGCGAATAAAAAAGTTTCTCCGATAGTAAGTTTAGGAATAGGCTGAACTTGCTGCAAATCAAACACACACGTGACAGTACCATGAGGTTTCTCTTTCATCAAGGCATTTGGCTCTAGCTCTATGGACTGCTAAGTTGCCAAATAAACTTTGTTTTTTTTTGCCCGTCTTGACACGATTGAATCTCAGATTCAATTCTATGACAATAGCTGCAAGTATCAGAACCAGGTGATCCAAAACCCAAATTGAACTTTGTTTCAAAGATTTTGGTGAAAAATGTTTTTTTAACTCTGAAGTTTTCTGCTGCTCCTTCATTATACATTTTGAATAACTTATTCATATTCAGCGATGAAGGCAAATAAAGCCTCTGACTCTTGTTTCTAGAATAATGACTCTCACATGCTTTCAACTTGGCTATAAATTCTTGTACGTTTCTTCGCAAATTTAACAGTTTTTCGATCTCCTCCTCTTTTGTCGATCACACCCTGACCCGACCTAACTCCACATGCGATTGTATTCAGTCTCCTTTGGCCCACACCGAATAGTTTCTTGAAATTAGCACAAACTGGCAATTGTTCGCTTTGAGATGATATAAGACAACTTATTGTAAAATCTTTCACATAAATGTAATCTAATTGTAGTTCCCTGATGATGGAATAAAAAAAGTTCCGAAAGCTTGGATCAACTTAAAAGAGTCTTTCTTTTGTGACATTGCTGCATTCCCCACTATTCACTAGTTTAATATATATATATATATATATATATATATATATATATATATATATATATAATATATATATATATAAATACTTATCGTTAACATTTCGGAAACTGAATCCGCTTCCGTTCTCAAAACTTTTACGCAATTTCCTGTTCAAATGCAAATATTTATTGTTGATAATCTTCGTAATTGACATTTGTCAAATATTTCAAATCTGCTACAATATTTCCCATTTGTGTGAAAAATGTCACTTTCAGTACTATGTAATGTAATGTAATATACTATAATGTAATATAGTGTATTACTTTCAATGATAGTCCTACAATCTACGTAATATGCTCATTGGCAGAAATAACTTAATTCGAATTCATTGGAATATCACGTTATTAGCAATAAGTGCCAAAAGCGAACAGGTGGAATTTTCGATAACGATCCTCCAGAAATATATGATCACCTGTCGATCACATGTGTCTCATGAGAGCACAACAAATTGTTGAATTTGAACATATATGTGGAAATTATGTAATATAAATATTTCACTATTTTGTCCATCCACAGTGTTGTGGAAAGTATTAATCTCTGTAACTAACACATAACACATATTATCTAGTTATGTTGACAAATTGCTGTTGTTTGTTCGGTAAATACAATATTGATGATTAAGATTTTTCTTCGAAGGACAGGATAATTCAGAAAGTTCATTATAATATCCTTGATGTTCATGAGGTTATGGAACGGTTAAAACAATTTCTGCAGTTCCACCATTTCCCCACCTTCGTTTTGGATTATCGGAAATGAGTAGGAACGTATAACAGCAACGAGGTTTTGCCCGGGACCTCCATGCACCAAGACATCATGTATCGGAAATCGTTGCCAAAAGTCAGTGCGCGAAGGCCCTTTGATGGGGGGTCGAGTACCAACAGATGAAATATTGGAAATTGACAGGACTGCAGAAGACTCTTAGGATGAGAGAGCATTTTTGTCAGATTTGGATTATGTGAATGAACACATTAAGAATACCACGACACCAATTTATTCAGATGAAAACGGTGAAACTAAATTCAATCATTATCATTTATTGAATGGAAGTGGCCTTTACTTGATGAAAATCCATATTAAACAAATAATATACAGTTGCCTTTAAAGTTTCTGCTTGAGGGAGCCATTGTTTAGCGAAACACGTGTCGCGGTTTAATGAACCCTAATATGTGAAAATCCTACAGGCAACTGTTTGTTATTTGATTATTATTTATTTTCTGTCTTATTTCTGGAATAAGTGAACCTGAGCAGATACCGATTATCTATTTCTATTAAATCGACTTGTTTTTCACGTTTGATTGTGTGAGAATATTTTAATGATCTACCTGTACCATCGACTTGCAAATTGACGTACCTCATGCTTCTTTCCAGAATGTCAGAATCATTTGAAACAGTTGACTAGTAATATCAAATTAAATGTGGTTTCATTCACAACTCAGTATTTTTTCGAGAGTTATTTTTAATATTGTGCTTTAGAATGGATGTAAAAAAAAGGAAGCTCTGATTATTTTGTGAAATATGTGGAGGGGGTCTCACTTAGTGTGGAACACTAGGGAGGTTCCCAGTTCTCACAGAACACTCGCAGAGACATCTTGAATACCTACGTGCAACTGCTGAGCTCAAAGTATATTGAACATATATTTTCAGATCATAAGATTTTTGGGATTCACAGAATATTATAGTGAGCCCTAAAAATAAAAGCGCATAATGTTCATTAATGAAAAGGTATTGAAGTATTTCATCATATTTTAAATATTTAATAAGATATATTATATTGAGTAAACGAAAAAATCTCATTTCTTTAATAATTGCGATAAATATCAAATGAATAATTTGTTAACAATTGGAACAATTTTAAACTGAATTTGTTCTTTGATTGAATTGGTTCACAAATTATTATAACTCAGAAGATGAGACCAGGTGAGAATGATACATAGAATAATAACAGCTAAAATGAACTGAGAATAATGATACAGTTATGGAAAACTGTTATTATAGAATTCAATGATGGGTAAAAACAAATTCCCTTACTAAACAATTCATGATTTTTTTTGTTACATTCAAGTAATATATGAGAAAAGTACGAAATGAGAATTCAATCAAATTGAATAAATTTTATTTTTCTCTGAATAAACAATAAAACCAATTTTTTTTCGAATATTCAATATCAACTGAATGGGAATGGTTTGGAGTTCCATTGTCTATATCATTAATTCTATTGGAATATGTTACTGAGAACGAAAGAATAAAAATATAAATGGAGGGAAGAAATCAAATCCAGAAAAAAGGTTGAAATGGATATTTTGGTAGATAATAAAATTAAGGTTTGATTGATCAAAGAAAATGTTGTTACAAGAAATCGAGATATTGAATAATTAATTCAATATTGTGACAAGAAAATCGGGTGATTACCCGAGTCATCACCCGAAGACGATTGCGGATACCAGCAATCGAAACGTCGTGAGTACACTCAACTTGAAACTTGGTTCAACAATTATTTATACTATTTCATTTATTTCTTTATTTGAATTTTTTTGACTGATATTATTTCATATTCGATATCTCGATTTTTGTAACAACATTATTTTCTTTGATCAATCAAACCTTAACATTATTAGGGACCAAAAAATTTATCCTAACATTTTGTTTGGATTTGAATCCCTCATTTGATTTGTGTTTTCCTCCAATCGTTCTCAGCAACAGGTTTCAATAATAATAAGGTTTCAAGTTAATAATATAGACAATGGAAGTCCGAACCATTACCATTCAGCGAAAAACATTGTCAACTACATTCAAGCAAACATTCGAAGTCAAGATCAATTTTGATTCATTCAAAAAATGGTTTCCTAACATTAATAACAAGGGGTGGGAAAAACTTGTTGAATAACGAATACATTTTTTGCAATACAATTTTTTTTCAGGGTACAATTATTTTAAAATCATCACTCGTATTGAAGATTGAGCTTACTTAGTTTGATTATAACAAGTTTTCAAATAATAAAACAGGATAATTATTGGAAGATATAAATTTTCAATGACTCATTGAAGTTTTTAATTTTGTGAATACGAGGAGCCTCATTTTCTATTTCTCAATTGTTATATTAAATATTGTTAACAGTTAACACATTCATTTTGTCCAATTGTACAAAATGGGAGTGGCTTGCAAAGGAAGTACTCGAAGTACCTATTTTCGCTAGTATCTTTACCCCTCAAGAATATTTTTTTAATTGATCTTATATTTTTATACTACTCTTCATCAAACATTCTTTTAGCAAATCAGGCTAATTGTCTTGTGTGTTTTCACGGTAGCACATTTACTATTTCGAATGTAGGGAAACCCAGGAAAAACCACGGTGCTTTCTGGTCGGCTGGTGTATTCACTCAAGATATCCCACATACCAGAGTTGGTATCGAGACAACCAACAGTTGCCTATATCACATCAAGCCACCTGGAAAATTTCTGTCTCCGCCTCGTAAGAACCAGCAATGAGACAGCCAAATTGAATATACGACAGCGGTCCCACAGTTCTGCAGCTGGAACTTCATTAAGAAAATTTCCCCCTACATATTTCCCTTCATTTTCTATAACTGTTGCTAGTGACACTTTATGTTTTGTTCAAAAATCATCTACATGCTATTCCAAATCGAATGACACCTCATTCATATTTTTCCGAGACTGCTAGAAGATTATCAAAACACAAGAATATGAACACTCAATAAGAAGACTGAAGTGCGTCAAAAAATATTTTAGTTTCAATTGATTTTAGACTGGCCAAAGTAACTTTTCGAACTTAAAAAATGAGTTGAATTTAGTTTTCATCCAACTCTATCTCTACACCGAATATAATTTATTAGGTTATAAAATATCGAGAGGGAAACGATAATTGAAATTATTTTGAAATATTTTTGGTATAAATAAAACTTTGATCATCTTTCAAACGTAATTAATGAATCACGAAAGTACATATATGTGGGTGTCTCCGTAAGTGCACACTTAGTTTCACTAAGTTATAAAAGTTATACAAACAATCATCAACCGCCTCCGTGAATTTCGTTCAAATATTATTTTTAGATATCAGATATTCAACGGTTAATAAACCCAGCTTTTGTTTACTTCTTAGCGGACGGCGGAATATGAAAAACCACAGTGTGTTTGTATCAGCCGAAGGTTTGTTTTTATTTGCTTCCTTCTGCAGTTTCTCATATCGTGGTTTACCTACCGATGATTTGTTTAATCTGGTGAAAATTGTTAGAGGTGATTAAAATTTTATGAGGGTAGTACAAATATATCATTTTACTGGGTGGACTATACATTTCTATTAAAAAACAAGGAAGATTTACTTGTCATAAGAAATGTAATGTTCTGATGAACCAATTTTTTTTTATTCGTTGGGTACTTTCCGAGACTCTTTAATGATGATCCATCTTATCCTATACCAAAAATTTCACCACATTGCTTCTGATACCTTACTTTTTCGATCACAATAAGTCATAGTAATACCGAATGTTCCTATCATAAACAACATGCCAGGTATGCGTCTCTCTTATTTTCCGTAAAAAAAAGTCTATGAAATTTTTGAAATTATTGTTAAAATGAATAATAATTGGCTCCAAAATCAATGATTTGTGGTGAAAATCATCAGAAAATGGTAGGTAGACTAACTGAAACTTGTAACTCCTCGATATGTCAAGAATTTGTCTCACTTATATCGCTATCATATATTATTTTCTTCAGTTTAGACTTTTAGAGAAAAATTCACCCAAAGAAATCTATGTTCCAGACCATAATGACCCAACCTGCCCCTCAAATCATTTATAACACTAATTTCCAAAATTTGCAGAAGAGGTAAGATCTGGCAACAGTGTATGTCGGTCGAACTGATCATTCTTGTGCTTTGTGAACATAACTGACTTATGTTGCTGTTATATTTCAATAATTTTCTTCAGCTTTATGTATAAAAATTGTCAGAACGTGAGCAATACCTATTCAGATGAAATATTATTAGTGCAAGCGGACGCAAAACAAGCAATTTGCAGTCGCAACACAACGCCGCAAAATATTATTTTGCTGCCGTTACCCAGGGGACGGCAGACAAAAAATTTTACGGGGATTGTCCAGAGTAACTGCCGGCAAACTGAACATCATTTCAGCATTTGACATTAATTAAATACGACAATAAAAATGTATTCTGAAATGTCAAATTGGTTTTTATTGCTTAATATTTCATTTCCATAAAAACACTGTGATATTGAAGCCATCAGTTTACTTTTCTTTATTCGCGTTGAATAATTAAAAACGACATGTTTATCGGAATTACATAATTTTCACGGTTACTCGAAAAAAAATATTGTGTATACAGTGGCCGCGAAATGTTTTCGCGACCTCGAGATTATCTTGCCTCGGCCGGGGCAGTCTTCGACGATAATCTGTTTCTCGGAACTCGAAAAAACATTTTGTGGCCATGTATACCAATAACTATTTTCGATCATCCATCGGGGAGCTACCAAACAAAAAAGTTGTTTGTTTCGCAGACAATTTTTTATGACAGAAATTTCTATTTCCATTTTGAGGTACCTTGCCCAATCTAACTTTTCCTAAAATCAACCACGCTTCTAATTCTGAAAGTTTCGAGCAGAAAAACTATGTTGGCCGTTTTGTACAAGCTTCTCAACAGACAGGTCATGCACTGAAATTTTTTTTTCTCTATTTCGAACGAGATCTCTGTTATAAGAAAATGGTTATATATCGTAGTAAATTCTCAGTGTAGATTGAAATATGTATATGTGTATATGTATTACCAAGTGTGTAGTTTTTTGTTTCACTGGGCAGCAAATTAGTAGATTGTACGAAGCTCTGGAAGGGACACCCAAAATAAAAATTTCGCCATTTCTAAAATTCCGAGTTATAAGTCGGAATTTTACATCAAAATTCCGAGTTTTAACTTGGAATTTTAAAATTCCGAGTTGGAAGTCAGAATCTTACATCAAAATTCCGACTTATAACTCGGAATTTTAAAATTCCGAGTTGAAAGTCCGAATTTTACATCAAAATTCTGAGTTTTAACTCGGAATTTTGAAATTCAGAATTATAACTCGGAATTTTACATCAAAATTACGAGTTGTAACACGGAATTTTAAAATTCCGAGTTGTAACACGGAATTTTTAAATATCGAGTTAAAACTCGGAATTTCAGAGAATCCTCATTTATTGCCACTTGTGCTGTGCTGTTGCATTGGTGTTATTATATTATTTAGAGTGCACCCTAGATGTGAATAACAAGCCCTGATCATGACAAAAATCAAAATCGCTTTATTTCTATCAGACAATATACATTTTATCAGAATTGTCAATATTTTTTATTACTAATATCAAATGAACCCTCCAGGACAACACGAAAAGTGTTATACTCATAAAATCTGCTGGATATGTGAATTCATTTTTATACAGATTTCAATGCAACTTGATTGCAATCAATATGCGACTGGTGCGCAAAACTATGAATCCTTTCACCATGAGCTTTATTATTTTTTCTATCATTTGACATATTTTTGTCCCGCGAATGGTGAATCATTCTCGATGCTTACTTGAACAAATTCTGGAGGAGCTGACCTATATAGACATGGTTTTAGAAAACTAATCATAGTTGTATACCTATGATGCAAATTCAATTCCGTTGACCTGGTATCCTCACGAATAAAATATGAGTTCAGAGCCGTTGATGTGAAAGTTGAGACTTTTTCCAGGAAACGCTTAACTTTCCTACTACAGGTTCCGATTTCATCTTTTATGGAATGATGGAACAAAAACCATCCTGAACATTATCAATTATTCCAGCGTCCGTGAAAATGTTCTCCTTTAGTAATATCATTTAGAAAAATCTGAAATGAAGACTAACACAAAACAACAGCTTCCCCCCCAGTATTTATAGTCTACCGGGTATTGAAATATATCTGAATAATCCTCACTTTCAACCTGAAAATTCTTATTATGAAAATTTTTATTTTCACTCAAAATTTTCTGATTGAGAAACATTTCATGCAGTCTTAAAAGTTGAAGTTGATACCCCGAAAATCCGACTATAAAATTCCGAGTTACAACTCGGAATTTCAAAATTCCGTGTTACAACTCGTAATTTTGATGTAAAATTCCGAGTTATAATTCGGAATTTTAAAATTCCGAGTTAAATCTCAGAATTTTGATGTAAAATTCGGAAACCAATGCCTTTTATAAACTCAAAACAATGTTTATTGAAAATATCAGTAGCAATTCCACCTACGTTAGGACAGCTTAATGTCTAACGCTAACTTAAAATTAATAATTAGTCCCGATTTTTGATGACACGAATAAGTCCAGAGCTCTTTCGATGAAAAACGAGTAGGTACCTACACAATAGCACTTTGATGCAAGTTCAGCAATTTATCCACGAATCCTACAAAGGCTTCAGTGAGGTGTATTCATATGAAGAAATAAGCAATTGGATGGATCCTACCTTGGATTATTTACTCGTGCTTTGCCTCAAATGCCTCCCTTACGTTCTTCGCTTTGATGGTTCAGCTGCTTTTTCCCCATTGGAGGGAATAGAATTGGTTTTTGTATTCAACTCGGAACGCTGATGATCAAAACTCTTTCTCAAAATTGATGACTTTTTTTCTTGTCTGTCACCTCCTCACCACCAATCCAAAAACACCAAATCTCAATCAACTCACATCATTCTATCTTACGCCAGTGGCGTGAACGTTTAAAGGGTAACAAACCAAAATCAAGAAACGATAATTAAAATAATATAGCATGCCACTTCAAAATAGGCGCGGCACACAGACACATATCAATCACTTTTGCTGCCTCAGTAATCAGAGAAATTGTAGGTACCACCCGGGAAATGATTTGAAATATGGAATCTACAGGAATATTGCCCTAATAACTATACATTTTGGTCTGATAGTAGTAAATTGAAAGCAAATCTTTGGAATTTCACATTGAAAATAGTAGTTGAGGTTATTTATAATATTTTCATATCTAATGCCTACGCCCTACCTCACAAGCAGCATGGTTATTCGCGAACTGTTAACCATAGAAATATTGGAAATATGTAAGAGATATTTGTTGCAGTGCGTTCTTGCTGGCCTACTTACCCACAGGCACAATTTATTTTCTAAGTTTGTGCATCTTCAGAGATGAAATGAATTTAGTCAAGGCTGCAATATGTGAATTCTAACAGAAGCTGATATATCCTGCGTAAATATATGAAAAATAGTTTCGAGTATATCTGACTAGCTTGTATTGCTTCTGATAGCAGAAAGAACCCTCATTTCATAAAAAATGTGAGATAGTTTGATATCGCTCGAAATAGGTACTTATATTTCAGAGAAAGTTATCCATGTTGATGTTCGAAATCACAAAAAAATATTTTGTATCCCTTTAGCTACTTATGAGCTGACTACACCGATAGAATAGATATATCATATTCTTATGTATGCATGTCTGCATTAAGGCTGTAGGATTCCTTTCAGCGGTTGTCTCGTCAAAGATACCTCTCTAAAAATACGTCAGAATACGGTGTTTTAGTCATATATTAAATTATCTCGATCAACCATGATATGTTTTATGGGTTTTCCACTTATTAAAGATGAATCTTCACTAAGAACTAAAATGAACTTTATTGACAATTCTTCAACTCATCACAGAATCAACATCACATTACCATGACTACAACAACCAAATCATTATATTGATATACAATATGTTTGATCATATTGGTAACAATTATTATTAAATTATTAACAACAAACCTGAAGAGTCTTCTCATCCTTCTATTATTAAATTGAAACCTTTTGAATTTATGCAGAAAATCATCCATTCATGAAGGTTGGGAAACGAATGAACAAATTCATCACTAGACAGGATGGAGCCAATCACAGTTAAACACATTCTTTATTGTGAAGTTTTGTCGCTTTCAATTTTTTTATATACGAAGTGGCATTGATTTGAATTTCCATTGTCCTTATAATTCACCCTATTAAATCATGTCGAAAATCGAAATGATACGAAAAACAAAATTGAAATGCACAATTAGAAAAACTGAAATATATAAAATTAAAAATGAATGAGCAGGAATTAATCGAACAGCCATAATGAGAATGAAAACTGGACCCAAACATAAATAGAAATGAAAACGTGCAAACGAAAATAATATAGAAATGAATATAAACTATAATTGAAAAATCGAACAAAATAAAAGAGACAATATGAAGAAATTATTTCGATACCGCTATTCGTAATGGGTCTTAGAAGATGAAATCAAAAGCGAATACAAATATCGAGAGTTGACCATGTTTGTAAAATCGTAGTCGGGCACGTTTGTATAAGAATATGTGAAAATTCAAACCTGCATTACTTCAAATAGAGAAATTGGGTTGCGTCACACCAATAGAAATGAGTGATATCCCTAAATCCAATGTCGTCAAACTATTTGGAACGTAGACAAATTCGTGACCACCCTCTACAAGTTCTGTCTTTTTTAAAATTCCCCATATCCTTAAAAACATATGAATACTTCCAGATTCGGAGAATAAATAACGGAATAAGTACACAGTTCAGTTCATCGCAGACGTCAGTGGGCCATTTTCACCATTCCCACCCAATTTACATCATTTGCGCCAAATTCTTGTAAATGACGTCAACAACGGATTGGGAGCCCAGAACCAGCGAAGCGGTGGATCGTAAAGAACGACTAACGTGAACAAAGTACGGTATATCAGAAGGATCGAGTCACCCTTTGGTGGTGGTGGCGACCTGCCATGAGGCCCCTACGGGATGAAAGGAAACGATTCTCCGTGGACAGGGTAACAGCAGTGTATGGACATGATAGAATTTTGTTTTCAATGCCGTCTTGGCTTTCATGGAATGTCAGGAATTCTAGAAATGCTCGTTGTTTTGACGCTGAAACGACAGCGAACCAAATGAGTGTTTTACTAACGGCGATAATGAATATAATGTGTTATGACACTACAATTGCGCCTGCAGAATTGAGTTAGCTATTCGTAAACAGAACTGGTTTTGAGTTTCTTTGGAAAATGCTATCAATAGAGCTTCTCTGAGTTACAAATCGAACTGATATTATTATTCAGCAAATTGAAAAATTCCAACGTACCCTAAAAAACTGAACTCAGTTTACACACACGTAAATTGGAGTAGCATGGCGATTACTCCACTGGCACATACAGCAATTATAATTTTTATTCAGTAGTCAATTTACAAAGAAAGTGTATGAATACAGGTAAAATGATATTCCTACTGAAATGGACCATATTCATTGTCACCCAACGAAGAGGTGTTGATGATTTTCAATATGCCCAGAAACAAGAGAAGCCAGAGAAATAAAATAAGAAATATCATATTCATATATAAAGATGAACCTGGTACAAGTGCAGCAATTATTGTACTACCAATTTTAATAGTATAGCATGCGACAACGCTGAAAAAGAATTGATAGCATTTTTTGTAACTGCGTATAACCCACAGATCTGTAGTAACAGAAAAAAAATGATGATGGTGATAACAATACTGAATACGCCAAGAGCCAGAGCAAAAAAAGTAGGTTCATAATGCAATCTTCTACAGAATTGATTTTCTTGTTGGAAAATGTTTGGGGGTGTCCCCTGAATATAAATTCAAGTTGGCGGGACAGGGGGGGTTGAGCTTCAGCCGCCATCTTGGAAAACACGTTTCATCAAATATCTCGTGAACCGTGCATCGTACGACAAAAACGGTAGGAATCATTTTCGTAGATAATAAAATTCTCTTCAACTTTTATTCAAAACTTTTTTCCGTATAGTGCATAGATTTTCATTTATAGCGCGCCAAACTGTTCCCAGCATGGTTATTGCTAAATATATAGTGAACGGTTGATGAAACAGTATAAATGGCAGTATTTTGGCGCGCCATAAATAAAAACCTATGCTTTATACAAAAAAAAGTTTCAAATAAAAGTTGCAGAGAATTTCATTATCTACAAAAACGATCCCTATTGTTTTTATCGTACGATGCACGGTTCACGAGATATTCGATAAAACGTGTTTTCCAAGATGGCGGCTGAAGCTCAACCCCCCCTGTCCCGCCAACTTGAATTTATATTCAGGGGACACCCCCAAACATTTTCCAACAAGAAAATCAACTCTGTAGAAGATTTCAGAAAAAAAGTACCTGGTTCTTGAACTAGAAGTTTACAAATATTAGTACATTCTACATTAGTAGTATGTTCCGAACAGATAGTATGAGTCAGATCTTGAAACAGATATTGATTTTATCTTCCAATATTACCTAGTTTTTTCCAATTTACCTAGTTTTTTATAAGTGTATGAGCAAATATGTGTTCGAATTGTAGAGGTGAGGCATTTTAAATTTTTGGAGCAATATATGATCATTCAACAAATTTTGTATCATGTCTATTTTATACTGTTTCTTCTCCGAACGTTAACTTTATAATATCAGTTCGGAATCTTATTTCATGGCATAAATAGGGGGCGTTATTGAATATGAGATATTATGTGATGAGCAGGGGTAGTGTAAATATCGAATATTATGGATGTGTAGCCATTTTAGTTCTTTTCTGTGATGAGTTTTTTTATATGCAGATTCACACGAAGGAAGGTACGAATTAACTTTCTTGAATTTTCGAAGTTTGTGAGCCTCAGGAAAAATCTATCTCGGCAAGGAGTTCCAAAGTTCAGCTGATCTATTGGAAAAAGATCCCTGGACAAGAGATGTTTGACAGGTCTCCAAGCTTACAACGAAGAGGTGGGAAGTCTTTACTCGGATAATCCGTGTAGATACTGCCAAGGGTGGAACGATTGATGACAATTCCGAAGACCCCCTACCGTGAAAATATCTCTAGAAGAGAGACAATTCTCCCACCTTTATACAAGTACATAGCACGGCTCGTGATATTTCTGAATTCCTTGAAATATACCAGATAATTTTCTAGTTCACTTTGTTTGAAACGTTCGAGAGCATTATCCCTCAATCTCATCATGAGTTTGATATTATCAGTAATCCACGGGCTTGGCGGCTTTTCTATTGTGACTGAATGAGCTGGTGCAAATTCATCGAAAAAGGTCAAAATTATATTCGTGAAAACATTGAGTTTGTAGTAGCAATAAACAAAAATGAGCAAAATCGAGAAAGATTCTTTATCTTTAGTGTTTGTAGTGACAAAACTTTTTCAGTGTATATACGAAACCAAATTCACGTTGATAAATCCTTAAAAAAACTACCTGAATTTTCTTTTACCGATGAGAGTTTATTTTATCTGATTTTGATTATGATATGAAATATGTTGAATCGCATAAAACTATTCTTTATTCCGCTTTTCACTCCAAATTAAAAAAAATACTAATGAATTTCTAGAAATAGATTTTATTAATTATTCAACTGAAAATAGGGATTTTCCTTCGAAATTTTCGCATATTGGGCAGGAAACAATCAAAGACTCTATTTTGGGCCAAATTGAAATTTCTTGGGATGATGGCCTGAGACAGTAAACAAATAGTCACAAAAATGTTTCATTGCGAAACATGGTTGAGAATACATTCGGATTTTTTCAGTTCATCTCTAAAAAAACAATTTTTGATTTACTTAGACACATACTCAAAACCAATGAAGGTTTTTGTAATGACTTCTATTACGTTCAGAGTAACGATTGATTGAATGAGATCATTGTTTGACAAATTTGGATTACCCCATATAACTGACATTGGTGGAACATTCACTAATGAAGAATTTCAGCAATTCTTGGAGCAGAATGTTATAGCATGTAAAAACTGTTAAGAATGCCTTCAAAAAATTTTTGAGAGATTTTTGAGAGAAATTAACAAGCTAGTCTTGAGTAAGGCGTTGAACAACTTTTCATTTCATATCCATTGCATTACGGTGTATGACCTGCAAAAATAATGTTCGGAAGCGAATTTAGAACGTGGAACAAGGAATATCGTCATTCACAAATAATTGAATGGGTCAAAGATGTCATTTAAAAACGAAACAAAATAGGCAGTGCTACATATCTGATGAAAATTTCAGAAATAGGTGGTACCATATGGAAGAAACACTTGAATCAGTTGGAAAAATATCACTATTGTGAAAGTTTTCTGGATGGAGAGAGCACAATTTTCACAGAAACTGATTCGCAAGAAAATGGTAACGACCAAATGAAACAAAAATTCTTGTGGAAGAGCGAATTCCCAATGTTAGAATGGAAAAAGAAAGTAGTGCAAGTACTGCCCGAAGGAAACGGCAAGACAATCTGTTGAAAGGTGGTCTACACCAAAATGTATTTTTTCCTTTTTCTGACATTTTCTTTAGGGAACAGGTGATATGTAATGTAAATAAAAACAGTTTTACAAGTATTTCATATCGGTATCGTGTGTTTTTTGTGATGTGCATCAAAGTAGTCTAAATAATACTCGAGATTTAGTCAAAAATATCATAACTAACAAATTGGCAAACGGAAATGCTTCGACGAAAATTTCAAATCTCACGAGGATAGTTGTTGACTGATCAACCTAAGTCTCCGTGAACAGCGTAAAACGAGCAGGAATAATCGCAGGCTCAACGTGGAACAAACGAAGCACAATGGGTCTAATCAGAGTTCCGCTCTTCAGATATGAACCTCATGTGTGTATTTCATCTCGGATGCAAATAGAGTCTGAGTTTGATTCGAGGATTACTGGCGGCACAGATATTAATCTGGAAAATGCATTTGCTGTCGATTCAGTATCAAAACAACTACCATTTTTGGTATTGCCGACATTTTATGAAATCCAAAAAGGCATTGGGAACAGAATTTCATTATGCCTATACACTGCTGCTACCCTGTCCATAGAGAATCGTGTTATTTCAACCCATAGGGGCCTCATGGCAAATCACCACCAAGGGTGTATGTAATCTCGATCCTTCCGGACGGTGATGAACTGTGAAGTTGTGAATGTCTCGTCACGTATAGTTCGTGTACGTCATTTACAAGAATATGTCACGCCGGGGCGGGGCGGGGAAAAAGGCCCCCCGCGGCGCGGGGGGGGGCGGGGGGGCCGGGGTCGTGCCGTCTGGCGTGTTGTTTTTTTTTCCTGGGGGTGGTTGTTTGGTTGTTGTGTTTTTTGTTCGGGTGGGGGGGGGTTGGGGGGGGGCGGGGGGGGGGTGGAGGGGGGGGGGGTGTGGGGGGGGGGGGGGGGGGGGGGTTGGGGGGGGGGGGGGGGGGGGGGGGGGGGGGGGTGGTTGGTGTTTTTGGGGGGGGGGGGGGGGGGGGGGGGGGGGTGGGGAATTTGTTTCGTTGTTTGGGGGGGGGGGGGGGGGGGGGGGGGGGGGGAGGGGGGGGGGGGGGTGGGGGGGGGGGTTGGGGGGGGGGGGGGGGGTGGGGGGGGGGGTGGGGGGGGGTGGTGTTTTTTTTGTGTGGGGGGGGGGGGGGGGGTGGGGGGGTGTGGGCGCCGGGGGGGGGGGGGGGGGGGGGGGGGGGGGGGGGGGGGGGGGGGAGGGGGGGGGGGGGGGGGGGGGGAAAAGGGGAGGAGGGGGAGAGGGGGGGAGGGGGGGGAATTGTGGGGGGGGGGGGGGGGGGGGGGGGGGCCCAAAACCGGGGGGGGGGAGACGACCTGCGGGGGGGGGAGGGGGGGGGGGGGGGGGCGGGGGGGGGGGGGGGGGGGGGGGGGGGGGGGGGGGGGGGTGGGGGGGGGGGGGGGTGGGGGGGGGGGGGGGGGGGGGGGGGGGGGGGGGGGGGGGGGGGGGGGGGGGGGGGGGGGGAGGGGGAAAAAAAAAACCCCACAAAAACCCCCCCCCCCGGGCGGTTTCGGCGCCCCCCCCCCCCTTCCCCGCCCGGGATTAAGTTACAAGGTTACAATGTTTCAAGTAAGCAATTGATTGGTAGATTCTGTCCGAATCATTAAACTTCAAATTAAGACAGTGATTGTCTGACAAAACAGGCATTCAGTGTATTGATTCGTTGAGGCCTGTAACGAGAGATTAGTCTACGGCTCATCCAAAATTTTCGATATAATTAATCCACTTCTTTTTCATGTATCCCGTTAAAGCCATTCCAGATATCCATTCCACTGTACGAATTGGAAAATGTTGGAAGGTTAGTTAGTTCACTGTCTCAATAAGCTTAATGTCCATTTTTCCAATCAGCTAGGATACCTACCTACTTATCTGCCCCATCATACCTTACATATTCTTGTTGAATGTTTTGAATTTCAAAATCTGATTCTATGAAGACACGCAGTTAACTTTTATCTTGTGGGTTGACCATGAATTCTACCAAAAATAATCGTGGCTTGATTAAACAAATTCGTAAGCTTGCTTTTTGAATTCAGTAAGAGCAGAAATAACTTCTATTTTTCAATTCAAATGTAAATTTTCAATTATGATGGTACACAAAAATTCAATCGACTTTCATCATCGTAGATAATTTCGAGTTTTAGAAGAAAAATCTCTAGTTACAACGTAAGATGTATATTTCTACGCTTACATTCAAATGCACTAGAATGAATGAAATATACTTTTTTCTAGAACACATGTTGAAGTGAGTTCTTATCAACTCAAAAGAATAGATAAAGTATCACATTTTTTGAATTCTTCATAAAATTACAATTCAAATAGTAAAACAATGATTTTTCAAATTTTTTATTCAACCCTAGATTATATTCTAGAGATGAACAATTCAACAAAAACTCTTTTGAGCTCCTCTTCTTGCTCTTTGCTGTTACATGATGGAAGGAAATAGTGCAATTAACTATTTGGATTTGACTATCACAAAAATAAATCACAAACATGATTTTGCGGTTTATAGCAAACCACTGATAATGGCTATGAGGATCAGTTGATAGACTTTTGGGAGAAAAAGCTGTATAGTGAATCCCTTGAGTTGGTCTATCCAGCAGTCAATACTGAGCTGAATAATTATAGAACCTTAGCGTATTTAACTAAAGCTCCCTTAGAGTATAGAAATTAATAAAGGAACAAATTCAGAATATTCCTTGAATGACTAAATTGAATAAAATAAGCCACCGTTGTTGAATGTGTCACTAAAAATAACATGTGATTATCCAGTAATTGGTGTTCCAAACATTACTAGGACCAATGAGTTACTGGTTGAATATCGATCCCTGGTTACAGATAACGCTGATCCTTTCATTACAGAGAACGTAACTTCGGGGATTATAATAGCGTATCATAAGATACAAATTCATTTATCCTGCTCGAGGAAGATATTGCATAACGAATCACGTGTCGCGGTTTTGTAAATCCAATGTCAGTGAGAATCGTACAGGAAACTGTTATATTGTTGACAAAAGTTTATTCTATTCTTGCAAGTACTTTCATTCGAGAGCAATATTCTAGGAAAGTATAAAAAAACTCAGGCCGCCATCTTCAGAAGTCCGTCATATCAGATTTTTGAGTCATTCTCAGCAAGCCCTTTCATTCGATACTCATGTTGTAGGAAAGCATAAAGAACTCGGTCCGTCATATTTAGAAGTATGTCATTTGGATTTAGAGTGACGTCTTTTTATTTTTTGAGTTACTCTCAGCAAGTCCTTTCATTTGATACCCATATTATGGGAGTGCATTGAAAATAACTAGTCCGCAATCTTAATTCAAAAGTCCGTATTGAATTTAGAGTGACGTCACTTTATTCTTCGAGTTATTCCCAACAAGCACCTTCATTTGTTAACCATTTCGTAGGGGTGCATCAATTGTAACTAATCCGCCATCTCAGATGTTCCGCCATGTTAGATTTAGAATGAAGTCGCACAGCTTACCATGGATGTCATCCAAACTGAACGTGTATACCAAATTTCAATTCAATCGGTTGAAATATATGCTTCTACTACTACACCTGAATGTAGTTTAATGAAAAGTCCCTTATTCCTAAACTCAATTGAATTCTTTGGGGACTTCGTGTACGTAAACTTAACAAGCATAACACAGAAACTGTTCCGATCATTTATCATGCCGAATATCACAAATGTTGATGACACAAGAACTTCTTCGGTTACCGACTGATCCCTACCTCTGTTTCTGTTAGAGAAAAATTCCAATATATCCATATCAATATATAATTGACATGCTAAGTAATTCAAGGGTATATGTTTTGAGATCAATAATGGATGCAATTATATAGAATCCGCTGGTATTATTGTTGTTAAATTCCACCAGCATAAGAGTTAGCGAAAGATAATCATGAAAATAAATTTTCAACATACATTCTATATTTTATTTTTCTACAGTGGATGAATTTGTTATTCTTCAAACGTTAAAATGTAATCTGTGTGACTGACACTAAAACATTTTTAGTCGAAGTTTTTCTTCCATCGAAATTAAATCATCATAATCATAGTTACGTTCTACTCTTAGACATGTAATAAAAGTAATAATTATTCTGTAAGGTTAGTTCAAGTGGCCTTTTTCAAATTTGATATTTCATTCTGAGGATAAAGTATTTTTCACGTATTTGTGCGGAGATGAAAGGGCAGTGAAATCGCTGGTGCTTTATCACTGAACACCCCAAAGGCAAAAACCGGTTGTTACAGCTCAACCACATCTGGCTCCTAGTTTAGTTTCTTCTGAAGTTCGTTCCTCTCCTAATTATTGTGTTTATGAAATTTTCCCCATGAGATTATGGAAGAATACCGTTTTTTGTGATAAAGGCCAATGCTGTCGGGCTGAAAATTTTGTCAACTTTATTTGTAGAATTTTTTTTCAATTCTACAAGTTGGCTCATATCAATCCAAAAATGAATTGAAGAAATTTCATTTTTGGGATGAGGTCCTTCAACTTCTTCCTAACCTGTGATCCTGCTACCTTGTTGACGTGAATTTCGGTTAGCTACGAAATAAAAATTTCGGGATTATTGGCAGACTTTGAAGGGCCAGACAGAGCGACCGACCCTTCTTCATTCATTCTCATGCCGATGTTGTGTGTTTGTTTCCCTTTTCGTGTGTACGTACACGAGGGCTTTATTTGTTGGAAAGCTCTTCAATATTCCTGTGTCCTTGATGGATTTTTGACGTCACGGCTCAATGCAGCTACGTGCCCCCTAGTTTTTTTTAAATGTGGAAATGTTTTTAAGGACATGGGACATGTGTATACTACATAAAAGATTCAAAGTCGATATTGGGAGTACATTACAGGCGAGGGCGAGGATAACTTTTGTGGCTGGGGCGATCAGCCGAGGCTTATAATTATCATCAGAATCAATTAATTATAAGCAATATCAACAGAGTATTATTTTTCCATAATCCCTGAAATCACTTTCGAAAACATGCTTCGGATCTTTGGAAATACAAATAAAAGTTACTAGTTTGCTGTTAACTATTAGTAGCTTGCTTTTCACTGTCGTAAAGCTTGTTGACTTATTATTGTCGAATAGTTTCAATATTCTATTGATGAAAGAAAATCTCAGATGGGAGAAACTAGAATGAGATATGTACATATTGGGAAAGCAGATGCAGTGAGTCAAGAGCAAAGAGCATCACTCAAAGTATTGAAGATACTCATAGTTGTTATTGAGTTGTCAGTTTCTGTTAATTGAAAATTTTACCGGTCCTTTGTTATGGCAGCTATTTATAATCCTACAGTTAGTGTTATTTAAATGATTTTTTATATATGATGATAGTACTGCTCAAACGATTCCAGAATTGATTAACAGTGATTTTATAGTCGAAGACCATATGTAGATAGATTGTTTATAAATGTTCCCATGATCACCAAATGAAAAATTTTGGTGATCTTGTTCTAATACATAGTATGAAAAATAAATAGTCAAAAAGTGTCCCCCAAGGAAAAGTGGATGACTGAAATTTCTGTGAGTAGTATTCTTTGAACACTACACTCTATAGAAACCTGTTTAAAGAACTGAGAATATCGATGAAATAAAATACGAATAATATAATTAAAATACACGGTTAGGAAAACCATATACAATTTGTTTGTCAGCTATTATCCAAATAAAAATTCAAAGGTATTCCTCAAAATTGATTTCAAGAATGCTTTCAATATGGGACATAAAAATGAACTACTGAAAAATCAAGGAGCAAGTACATAGCCTATGCCCTTTCATCTACCAATGCTCCAGTATACCATAGCCGTACAGTAGAGACACTTAAATGTCAACCCATTGTTCTCAAAGGGCAAATTTCTATGACCTTCATTCTGTGCTCGGGATGTGTAATGTCAGGCTGTGGCGGTAGATTTACATTTACGGGATACTGAATAGAAATGAGTATGTCATTTTGAATGTTCGAATGATTATTTTGTATATAAGTAATAAGGTTTGAAGTAAATGTAAAATTTCTCAAGTACCTATAATAATTCTGAAAATAAACAACTCGTTTATAAACGAACAGAACGATAAAATCAAGTTGATTGATAACACCTCGAGAGGTAAAACTGCCAAAGTTGGTGTTCTGTGGCGAATGTCTCTACTGTATGGCTATGTTTTACTGTGCCAATAAATCAAGAACCTTTTTGAGTTTTGGTAATGTTGTAATTAGTTCAAGTGATCCATTGGAGCCAGCATGTTTCTGCCTTGCAACATTTTAGTAAAATCTATGGAAGCCGAATTTAACTTCTGGTATCTCGACGATGGCAATAGAATTTCCAGATAGAAATATACTCATTTGGAAATGAATTCTCAAAAGTGCGTATGTTGATGACAATGATCCTTTTATATTCGAGAAATGTGCTTCTCTTGCATCAGGTATCGAACTTCTAGGGAAAGCTTGTTGGCGCTCCTTGGTGCTACTGTCCATCTCACAGGAATAGTACATCGTTTACCAGGTAACATAGCAACACAGTGTCCAGGAATGTGGCTTTACCTATGAGGTAAACATACTTTTTTTCGCAAATCGTTTAAATTCGACAGATATTTTAAATAATTTTGAAAAAAATCCTGAATAAGTTTATTCACGAATAAATGGTGCTTTGAAAGACGTAACAAAACTACTTGGGTTGATATCGAAACTGTTTTCATACATTAGTGCAGAACACTAACAATTGTAAGGGAATACCATTTCCTGACAGTAAGGAAATCTGGAATTTCTCTTCAAGATATTTTGACTGGAACGTCAAAATTTCCTAGCGATTTGCGGAAAAAATATATTCAATGACACTGTTTTCAAGTTGTTATTTTTGTATGTTTCCTTGCCAAATGACACCGATTTTAGTCACAAGTATTATTGACTTTTTTCTTTCAAAAAAATAACTCGACAGTAAACAACCTATCATTTTTTTAAATAAAAAGTGACACGAAAAAACAGTAAGAATAATCTTGTTGAAACAATTCCCATCAATAAGTCCCCTGCTGAAGGAACTATAGTTTTCATCCAACTCAAGTTGACTTATCTTAGTTATAGTATTTTTCACAGTAAATGTTATTGGCTTATTAACTGCAATAAACTACCCGATTTAATCCCATTGTGTAGAAAATCATCTGGTAAAAGATGCAAATGTGCTAAGGGTCGAACTTAAGAAATTTGAATTTTGCATAATGTAGGAGATATACAAGTAATTTATTTAAATGTTACAATTCTATTCTATATTCAGTTCAGTGTCGCTATCGCTATCCTCATCTAAATTAATTATAATTGGCGCAATTGATTTTACAGAAAGGTATAAGTTTTCAACATTTATAACATGACTAACAGAACTTTTCCAACTCTCGGTAGGAATGTCATTCATACAGTTCCTAATTAATTCTACCACACTACCACTTGAAGTCGGAAAAGTATTTTTTCCGCGCACGCTCGATTTAAGTTGGTGCCACATAAGCTCTATGGGATTGAGCACGCAGTAGTAGGGAGGTAGTCGTAACACTGTATGTCCCAATTCTTATGCAATTGTATCACAAACATACGTTTTTTTTAAAGAAAATGACTGCAGCACTTGTGAAAGTTCTTTTTTTGTATAATTTTCCTCAAAATATATGTCATTTGCAGGCATGAAGTTTCGAATCTCCAATTTCGTATTCTTTGAGCCAGGAATTTTTTGCAATTGTCGACTATGATAGCTTGCGTTGTCCATCACTATAACGCTGTTTGGCGAAATGTTGGGTAACAGACAATTTTTAAACCAATCTTCAAAAAGCTCTGCTGTCGTATCTTCGTGATAATCAACACGAGAGTCCTTAATATTTACAATCCCTCTCTGAGAAACAAAATTACCTGAATCCGATCCTTTTACATTTATGATGTGCATCTCGGATTTTACAACTTAAGGGGTCTAATTGGTTTTATTATAATCCTTCAGTCAATACCATTTATTGTGAAAACTACTATACTGATCGTCTATACTCAGCAGTTAGAGTTCTAACGTTGATTATTTCGGTCAGGTCCAGGGTCAACCGCTCTTATTTTTCCAAACTCCCAGTAAAATTGTGGTAGGTAGGTGAATTGTTATCGACTTATGTAACAACGTCATCAATTCGAACAGTTCTTCGGTTTATTGTCCATTTACATCTTTTACTCAACACAAGTGAATATTCTTCCACCCAACGTCTCCGAAAGTTGTCTAATAGCATTTGAGATCTTTTCCATTTTCGTCGCAAAGAGTTGTAGTCTGTATTCGTGCGCATAAGAGACCCATTCTCAGTTGATCTCAACAGAAAATGATTCGGCGTGATAGATTCGTAATCATCTGGATCACATGAAACTCGTGTAAGTGGTCGGGTTTTTAACCATGTGTTCTGCTCCAGCAAAAAAGTGTTTGAAGGGTTTTTCTCTGAGCAATTGTTCATGGAGATCTTATGAAATTACTTTCTCAACCAACCCTATAAGCCTCTCCCAGGCTTCTCGTTTATTTTGGGACTCCTGGTGGAATGAATTCAAAATCTATTCCTTGAGAAGACATGGCATATGTCATAGTGGGCTCATTCCTGCCTTGGAGAGCTATTTCGACCTCTTTAGCCACAGCAACTTCATTTGTGCCATAATCATAGAAAAATTTTTGGCTGTGCTCTTCTTGCAGTTAATCTCAAAATCGCCAACATCGCTGATTATCTAGTTGAGTTTTGTGCTATTTCTAAGTAAATCGCTCTCACAGAGGTTCGTAAATATAACAAACACCCTATCGTTTTCCTCTGCGTCTTTAAATTTGTATATGGAATGGTCCAAAATGATCCATTCCAGCGTTCACAAATGGCCCAACTCCCTGTCTCATTTTTTTTGGTAATTCCTCCATCACTGGTGAAATAGGTGTTGCTGTTTCATTCTCACATTGTTGGCGCTTGGAGAATGCTGATTCAACTGCAGCTCGTCCATTCAGAACCCAGAATTTTTGCCATTTAGCTGTGTCTCTCTGACGAATTTTTAGCTGATAATGCCACCAAAGTAATTTTGTATATTCATGTTTCGGCTGTAAAATGGGTTGTTCTTTGGTTGAACAAAGTGAGCTCAGTTTACTACAAATAATATATCGAAAACATACTCTATATCTGAAATTGATTATCAATATGATACTTGAAAGAGAGTTATGAAGGATTTATATGGTCGAGGACAAAATTTACTGTATATAGCAACCATATTCACTCTTGTTATACTTATATTCCTTGTTGTAAGGAAATTATATTCCATTACACTTGTTAGTGTTCAAGGGCGTCGCCAGAGGGGGGCAGTTGCCCCCCCCCCTAGAGATCAAATGTGTAACATTCTAGATTCTAGTATGATTTTCGTTTGGGTATATGAAGACGTGGTTTGCCTGTGTTAGTCACAATTGATTTATATTCATTAAATAATAAGATCTCATCATCTCTGTGTTGAATTGTGAACTTTCTGAGTGTGTCTCCATTCATCATCTTATTAAAATGGACATCAGAATGTTATTTTGGTGAGTTATGTAATGCTTTAATCGTGAACAGAGCTAGTATTTTTATTTTATTTCTCTTAGCTAATAGCTTTGGTAACGGATATACTAGCTAGAGACGTGTATGATAATCGTTTAGGTATTTTTTTAAAAACGAAATTGTTGATTCAATCTCTATGGATTTAACGTTAACTGAATAGTGATTTCGTTTTCAGTAATCATTTATGAAAACAAATCATAAATTATATTTGTGGTTCAATTAAATACAAATTAAAACAGATCCTTAATATGAATAAGGCTAAAAAAGCTTCCTGAGATAATGCTTATAAGTAATTGAACAAAACTGCTCTCCCGTAAAAATGTAATTTATCACATGAAGTTTTATCATAGCGTTTTGTTTTGCAGGAAGTTTGAAACGAAAAAAAACTAATGGATCAAGTAGCGACAGCGATGAACAGGATAAAGTAACGAAAATATCGCAAGTGTCTTCATCGGTCACCACAACCACAGCAGGTGATATTCAGCCGCAGGAACTACCTAGACCAAGTTCCTCTAGATATCTGGCTCTGGCGCCGAATCCTGATTCATTGATGGATGAGGATGACTGCAATGAAAATGATATGGGACGATATGTAGGACGGGCACACATGTTATCAACCGACTAGAAGAAGGAATTGATTGAAGAATGTTGGTCCCCTTCCGCGACCTATAACTTTGCGGAAGATGCAAAACATTTGAAAAGAAAATTTAACTATTCTTGGTTGGAAACATATTCTCCATGGTTGGTATATTCCAGGCGCCAAAAAGGAGCATTTTGTAAATATTGTACGTTGTTTCCACCAAATCCAAATTCATTTAGAGGCATATTGGGATCATTTATTTTAAGGCCCTTTTGTAAGTTCAAAGATATTCACGTGCAGTGCAAAAAGCACATTGAAACCCACTTTCATAAGGAGGCATTGAAAGCTGCTAAATCTTTTCTCGAAGGTGTGCCTGTCGATTTGCAAAAAAACAAATATTCCCAGGGAATTATTGAAGAAAATCGTAAAATTATAAAATCTATTATTTCCTGCATTACATTTTGCGGGTCACACGACTTAGCACTGAGAGGTAAACATTATAGTGAAGGTATTCTCGAGGATTCATACAGACTGCGAATTGACGCGGGAGATTTGATTTTAAAGAAACACATTGAGGGAAGGGAAAAAGAATGCAAGCTACCTTTCAGTGGATATTCAAAATGAAATTATTGGTATTTGTGGAAGCGTTATTAAAGCTGATATTATGAAAAAAGTGAAAGAAGCAGCAGCATATAGTGTGCTAGCAGACGAAACAGCTGATATTTCTGGCTCTGAACAACTATCGATTGGGATGCGATATTTTGATGAAGAAACACAGGAAGTCCAAGAAATGTTTGTCGGATTCATTGAGCTAAAAGATTTGGGCGCGAAATCGATTGCACATAGCATAGATGAGTTTTTGACAAAAGAAGATCTGAATATAAATAAATGCGTTGGTTTTGGTTTTGATGGTTGTTCAACGATGTCAGGAAAAGACGGAGGGGTACAAGCGATCTTACGCAAAAAGTACACCAAAGCCCTCTACTTTCATTGCTCGTCTCACAAACTGAATCTAGTTATCAATGATCTAAATGCACTTCCTGAAATCAGAAATGCCATGGGAACCACCAAATATACTATAAACTTTTTCCGGGAATCAGTTTTGAGGAGGAAGTTGATACCCAATATTTCCAGACTTTGCGAGACAAGATGGAGTGAGAAACACAAAACCATCAGAGTTTTTAAAGAAAACCTTCCAGTAATTCTGGAAGCCCTTCAAACCTTATCTCACGAAGGAAATAGTGCAACTCGGAAAAGTGCCTTCCAATTGCATGCGGCTACTTCCAGAATTTCTTTCATTCTCGGGATTATGTTGGTAGCCAAATACTCGGCTTTGATTGAACCCGTTGTCAACGTACTCCAATCTGTAGCTTTGGACGTGGTCAAAGCCTCGGAACACGTTAGAGGGATTTTACTTTTGATCAAAAACCACTGTGAAAATCCGGAAAAAGTGACAGACGAAATTATAAAGGAAGCTACTGCTGTTGCGGAGAAAGTCGGACTGGAGGAGGACATAACATCAATGCCACGTATTACGGGGAAACAACGTCATAGAAGCAATCATCCAGCAGAAAGCCCTTCAGAATACTGGAAGAGGTCTTTAGTAATTCCATACTTGAATTCGATTATCACCTCACTCGAAGTACGTTTTGCTGAAGAAAACACGCCATCATTCGCCTTATCAAAGTTACACCCAGCGCAGATGCAAAAGATGACAATTGAAAATCTGGAACAAACTTGTCAATCTATTGCCCAGTTTCATGATTTACCGAACATTAAAAGTGAAATCGAGCTTTGGCAGCAATTGTGGCAAGATACGGTTAATCTAACAAATCTCACAGTTGTTGATGTCCTAAAAGAAACAAATTCCTTCTTTCTCGAAATGGAAAAGCATTAAAAATTTTGATCTCTCTACCATGCACGACCTGTACAGTAGAGCGATCCTTTAGCAGTCTCAGAAGACTGAAAACATGGCTGAGAAGCACCATGGCAGAAGATCGCCTCAATGGTCTGGCTATGATGAGTGTACATAGAGCTGTAATGAATGAAAACCTAGATAATTTCAATGATAAAGTGGTTGCAAGTTTTTCAAGAAATCCCCGCAGGTTATGTTTTAACTGAATATTATTATTGTTAAAATAAATAATTATCACTGTGTTCAAAAGTTTGATTCAGTTATTGTGTTGTCGAGAGCTTGTGAAGTGTTATACATTGATATCAAAACCGTTTTTATTACAATCGTCATCGAGGCAAAGACTTCCAAAGTGTTACGCTTCATGCTTTCGACTATACCAGGCGTTCATATTTTTTATCCTCCATAATATTGCCCTATTGCTCCCCCCCCTTAGTCATAAGCTGGCGACGCCCTTGTTAGTGTTCTACATAAATGATTGAAAACAATTTCCATAGTAACCCAAGTCATTTTATTACGGATTTCAAAGCACCATTTATTCTGCAATGAAATTGTTTTTAATTTTTTTCAAAATTTATTGATATCTGTCGAATTTTAATCAAACTGCGAAAAAATAGTATGTTTACCTCGTAGAAAAGCCACATCCCTGGACTCTGTGCTGCTGAGACTCGGCTTGCGCCTCAACTTCGCAGAGTTTTCCAGTGATTAGACCAATTTAATCGATTGAACTAATCGAAATCGGCCTGGATTTTGGCTCACTTTTCAGTTAATATATTTATTCATGTGTTCGATTTCAAAGTTTTTCAAGTTCACATTTTTTATGGAAATAATCTCATATACCCTTCCATCCAAGCTCAATCGACCAAAATGCGTCCATTTCCATGATTTTCAAAATTTAGTCATCGATTTAACTTGCTGCACTCGGGATATAATCCCAGATTATATTTTACTTTTACACTACTTTCAAACACTATCACTTCAATGCTGATAAAAGTAAGGCCACCAAAACGGGTTTGAACTTCGAGAGGCATTCAGGACGAATAATTTGCATGAATTTTCTTTCAAATTTTTCGAGCGTCACTTGGAGTTCTAACTCAGTTTTCGTTTCTGGTGGATTAGGGGTCTTGAAGGGTCAATTCCAGGTTAATTTGATATTTCAAGCATTTGCATTTTTATGGCTCGTCTTCCGAAAATAATTTCCAATAAAAATGAAGTTATTTTCAACGCACAATCATTCCTTTCATTTTTGAATGGTTGATAGCTGATTAACTAAATTCATGACATCTTTTGAATGTGAGTTAGACATTATTTCTTCAGCCTAGGTGTGGGCACTTAAAATTAACTTTTCATTGTCTCTATTTGATTCGTGTAATGGATGAAACGGAAAATTTGTTTTGTGGTAGTGAAATTTTAAAATGATGATGAAAAACTAAAATCATGATCGAAATGTTCAAAATAAACTAAAAATGTTTCTTGGAGGGGATGTTTTTTGTTGATTGACCAACATGCAACATTCATATATATATACATGATGGCAGTTCCACAGAAATCTCGATTCTGGCCGAGCTCTCTTCTAAATTTCAGAGGTAAGTAGGTTTTAATGCTCATGGTGGCAGAGTGCGACGACACCGTCAGAAGGACGAATCCATGCTCGAAGAGACGTCAACAACCGACCAGGAGTTCATACATCAGTGGGGGTGATGTGTAAACAAACTAGAATGAGGTGGAAACAGAATTGCCGAAATGAATCATTTGCTTCAGTCGCTTACCATCGATATGATCAGTTTTTTGAAATTAGAATTGGTGGCCTGATGTTAATTTAGGAAAATGTATACCTACTCATTCTCAAGTCTGGATGTGAGTTGATCTCATAATTGAGGGTGTTTTTTCTTCAAATTGGGGATGAATCAATACTGAGAATTCTGTAAAGGGATTGAATATATAGATGAATTTTTGCTCAATGTCCTAACCTCAGAGAAACAATTATTTTTCCAGGAAATGAACATCACTCTATATTTAATCCTATATTATTTCCATTGTGCAATCTTGGGATTTTTTTTCATGGTTTCAATCCAATGATTCACTAATATGTAAGTTAGGTAGTATTGGTGTCCAATTAACCAACTCAACACAGGCTGAACGTATCGAAATCGCCAATAATTCTGGTGAACCCTTTCATATTATTCCCCATTTTTTGTCGGCCAAGAACGCAACACTTTGCTAACCTCTCGCAACTTTTCCGACCTCGTCTCCATCTTTCTTTCTTAACTTCATTCTGCTCATCGGTATAAACGCATTATATAAAACGGGCTATCGATATTACAGTTAATACCACTATACCAGTTGCAAACGGATAGAAAAAGTACTCAGTTCCTCGCTCAAAAAACACGAACCTCTTCAATAAGTATATGACTCAAGGTTTTCCGATGTTCAAGGTCAGTCCATTTGTATCGTCGAAAATGCCGGTAATATTTCGTTAAATTATCCAAAGGTTGCATATACAGTGCGGTCCATAGGTACGGAAAAAATTCATTTTTAGCGGTATTAGGTATTTTATCAAGAAATCCTGAAACGGATCAATATTTATTGACAATATTACCCCCTTCTTGTACCTCAGTAATGAGCATTCCCTCAAAAATTTCAAATGAGAAGGGGGGTTGTGTGGCATCTTGTTCGATACAATTTGCAGTATGAAAATATTACTCCCCTCTTGCACCCCCTCTGACCCTCTGAATTATAAATTCCTCCTCGTTCAAAAGGGATTGCAATTTTCTGTTCAGCAATACGAAGTTTTTAAAATTTGGTGCAATTACAGCTGAGAAAATTCGTTTTGAAAATGTGAAATTTTTATACTTTACGTAGAATGACGAAAATCATAATTAAGAGGGGATGCAAGAAAGGGGTAATGTTGTCATAATGAACATTGTCAAATTGACAAGAAAAATTTACCTGTTTCTGGATTTTTTGATAAAATACATAATAACGCTAAAAGTAAAATTATTCCACACCTATGGACCGCACTGTATACAGAAATCCTGGTTTGTCATAATGAAAATTTTTGAGATATGATTGGCATTCCGAACGCATTTTAAAGAAACTGAAGAAGATACTGTTTGTATATACTGTGTGGATCGATTTTTGTTCCGTAGTTTTCTGAGTATTGTAACCTACCACAATCTGAAAAAATTAGAATTAATATTTGAAACTATACAAGTGTAAACGGGCAGATTTTCAATCTACCCCGAAAAGTTGCGGCGTTTATTGAAAAACAGTCCTTTCTGGATAAAACAAGTCCAATTAGTCAGCAAGTTCTCGTATAACACAAATTTTGCCTATCAAAAAAATAATAATAACTAATTATATATGAAAATACTCATCGTTAACGGTTCGGAAACTTAATCCGCTTCCGTTCTCAAAACTGATACGCAAATTCCTGTACAAATCCAAATATCTCTTGTAGGTAATTTTGGTAATTGACATTTGTCAAATATTTAGATTCCGAAACGTTAACTGAAAGTATTTTCATATACCGTGTGTCACAGACTCTGGGTACACCCCCGTTTTCTCCTTTGCTTCTTTAGCTATATTTCTGAAATTTGGAACATTGAATATGCTCACTGAGCAGCATTTCTCGACATATCTGAAAGATTCAAAAAACAACTTCCAATTTTTCCGGAAATGGCAGTCAACTTCCGATTCTCTGAATAAAGGACACCCTGTGAAACATATTGTTACATGATCGTTTAGGGATGATTTACAAAAAATGAGGAATCCAACTTTGTGGGAGCATCACCAGGTTTGATGATGTTATCTCCAATGTTATGCGGAGATATCGCCATTTATTTTATTCATAAGCTCAATGAGTGGGAGAGAGAATTGGATTGACCCGCCAGAAAAAGTTTAAAAGCGAATAAAATGGCATTCAAACCTCTGCATAAGTTAAAATTTCTATCTCAAAAAGTTACTCACCCCAGCTTCATGGCCTTGGTAAGCAATATATTGTCTAGAGAGAAATGTTTCGCTTTCCACCTCGGTATTCAATGTGGTAAGTAAATATTTTCCGTGGGAATTTGAATATTGAACTATTTTTTCCTTTGGAAGAGTTTGCAAGAATTTTGCAGAATCGTGTGTCAATCTTCCAGAGAATCCTAAGTTTTTAACAAAATGGAGGTATAAAATAGCTTAGTACATTTTCAGATACATCACAGAATATTCAAAATACAAAAGTTTTTATCAGTCGTACAGATTTACTGGATCACTCACTCAGGAGAATTCAGTTCTCCCCAGTTAGAGAATATACCATTCCCATGCTTAAGAGAAATAACAGAAAAAATTTTTATTTCTTCGATATTATATCAACAATTGAGTTAGCGAAAGCAACATTTTTCAAAAAGGGTAACAATATAGACAGTGTCTTCTGAAGTCTCTATGAGAATAGTAATTTTAGAACATTCAAGTCGTTTCCTATATTCCAAAAATGTAAGTGTTCACCTCCTTTGTTCCTATTGATGAATTCAGAAATCATTATTCGTGTAGAATGTACACCTTGGGAAGAAAATTCTCTCTCTTTTGCCCTATTGACGAAACTCATTGAAAACGTTTATGTGCTCAAAAATCAAGGAACATGAAAGTGAACATATCAATCCCATCAGGAATAGCAGTGAAAAAGTACCCAATCACTTCATTAATATAATTCATCTAGAGAAAGGCGGATTTTTCGAGTCATCCCTAGTTTCTGCTTGCTATTAATGAAAGGATATGAGTGTTTCCTCGGAATTTTCAGTACAACCCGTCAATAGTCAATTGGTCTTTGTTTTGTATGTTCACATAGCTAATAAAATTGATTTTATAAGTATTCTAGTCATAATAATTTGCAAAAGAATCTACAATGAAGCCAACTGCATTTGGGGGTCGTTTTTAATTTTTCGAAAATCTTCCATTGTTTAAGTGACAAAATATTTGATAAAAACGTATTACAATGAAATTCGAGAAGTAAGTTAATATCACTTTTTCCTCTCGGATTCCATTATTTATGTTTCGTGAATCATAACACTGACAGACCCACACAAAGAGTGGTTTTGAAGGTGAAAAGAACAACTGTGCCAAAGGGCCCTAAGCCCAGATGCATTGGCTACCCTCTCTTCTAATCTACTCTCCTGCCAAGACATTGACGTCTGACCCATTGTTTCAACTCCCACGCACTCTCCCAAATAATGTGCCCAAAGCATTGTAACATTTTCGCGAGTATTCTTTCTGCAATTCAATCGTCATGATTTGGGCGAAGGTTCACAGGATTGTATTGATTTCAGTTCGGATACTTTTCAAGGGTCATGTATTCCTGATGGCCGGAGGATTTTCAAAGGTTTTTAAATTCTTTCTCCGCGTGTAAGGTCCTTGACCCCGACTTACTTCACTCACTGCTCCTCAAATCAATTATGCAGATTTTTGTTAAGGACATGAAGAACAATTTTCATGGAACAATTGTAACTCGTCAATTCGATTGATCTGACCTAGTTTATTTTTCGGTCTATTTGGAATTTTGTTTGTGTTACTAGAGTTCGGATTTATGAATTCGTTTCATCTTTAATGGGTTTCAATTGAATTGTTTTAATTAATGATTTAGGTATCGCCTTCTTCTGACCCTTCGACCATTTTTAAAGAAGCGAATCGGGAAGTAAAAAATATGATCATCAACTTCATTATTTGAATCTATATAAGTATAAAGAAATTGTTATGTTTTTATTCGCAGTAGGTTTTCCAAAATGCCTTTTATCAATACAAAGCAAGAGCTGCTCATTAAGAATGATGATTCTTCAAATAACCCCAAAGGAAAAATCTGTCATTTATTTTTAGACATCTCGTCAGAAGATGGTTTTTGAACTCTCTTAGTATTAGGAAATTTTCAAACATTTTTATAAGTGAAATATCAGGTTTTTTTTCTGAAATACAGAGCTAAAGTTAAAAAATGTTAAAAAGGTGATACCTACAAATTTTTTTTGTTCGAATCTTAATCAGTGAAAAAATACTTCTAGTTTGACAATTCTAACAATTCTTTATCTTCAATTATAGAAATGTTTCTAATATTAGTAGGCACGTCAAAAGGACTACAATCTGGTTATCTACCGCGATCACACAAAATATTAAACAGTACTTATCAAGAAGATATTCACAAAGTCGACGACCAAGAAAAACGCGTTCCCATCCTGCCATGCTGGAAAGAATTGCGTTTTCCTTTCCATTCATTCCTGGGCTTTCTACCGGGTTCTCAATTAATTTTTTTCGACGGTGTATTGTGAGGAAATTAAATTTGAATCTCGTGGGTTTGCAAGCAGAACGCTTCTGCGCGTCATTGGCTCTTGTCTTCTCACCTAAGTACGAGAAGGGCATAAGGTGTTAGAGAATATGTCTTTCTGCCACATCTTGAAGGTCTCTTTTTGAGTTTTTGGTTGTGGCTGTGTTCCAGTGTATTTAGCGTTAGCTTGATGTGTTAATATCTGCTTCCCTGCGATAATGTTCAGTTTTACGTGTAGTTTATGCTTGGGCCTTCATATTGTATATGAGCTTTCATGGTTAGTTTCTCAAAGTTTGGTGATCTTTATGGTCACTCGACCAGCAGCTTCATTTTGAACTTTCTATTAGGCTGAATACTTGACTTTTACAGCCGATCGCGCCGACTTTTTCTTATGAGACCATTAACGAAGGGTCTCTTTTAGATAGGCGAGGGTTCATTAATGGGTGGAGGGTTCTCATAAGAAAAAGTTGGTGTAATCGGCTGTTATATAGTCTCGCAATGTCATCCCACAGGTCTATCAGTTCTTCTGGTACCGGTGTGTCCCATGGCAACGTCATCAGCGTTTAGAGTTGAACATGAATTTATGTTTAGCTCTTGAATGCTTGATGTGTACGTTAAAATGTATTGGTGAGAGTACTACTTCCTCTGGTACTCCGGCCTTTGTCTCTGTGCACATTGATTTTCAATTTTCCGTTTCTACTTTCTCTTCTGGGAAGCAGCCATTTTGCTCTTTTCATAAGCCCATCCTCAGCTCTGTATAGTATTTGCTGAGCTTTTGCCGGTCCCCTCCCTCAGTAGCCCACGTCTTTAATATAGTTAGGACAGGTCGTTCAGTATTAGATGATTTTCATCTCAGATTAACTCGTTTGTATTTTCCATCAAGTGGATATTTTTGGATAATTGTTAACAGAACACGACTGTATCGGAATCATCCTAGACGAAGTAATCGACCGATTCTTCCTGTTCGTCTTTGATGATTAAATGTGTTGATATTTCCTTCATAAAGTCTTGTGGTGGTGAATAAGAATAAAGGTGGATTCATGCAGCTTCAATTATCAAGGAACAATTATCAAATAGCAAGTAACAATTATCAAGATGAGTTGAACTGCCAATTTACTGTAGATGATTTATGCAAACAAATTATCAACCAATTAACAAGCAACAAGTAAGAGTTTGCCAACTTTTAACTTTCTTACTTCAATTGTAAAATATGTGTCTCTAATGTGTAGGTTATGACGGATTATATGATCATAACTAAATCTTTCTTCGAATAATTTGTTTTTCGCGATTGTTTTTCTGTTCGTCGAGTGTGAGTGAGTTGAAATTGAAACTGTAGATGCGATTCTGGTGGACTTTCTCAGGAAAACAATGATATTTCATTTTCATTTTCAATCATCAACTTTCCAAAGCAGAGCTAGGGTATATAAAAATGAATAAAAAATGCTACTCAAAAGTTTATGGAAGGTTGAAGTGGATCCCCTTCCACAAGCTTTGATCATTGTCAAATTCAGGTACATGAATGCCTTCTTTTTCATTAATTTCTACTTGATAATTGTTGATCGCTACTTGTTCATTGTTACTCGATAATTGAATTTGCATCCACCCTAAATTGCTATTCCCTCAATTATGTATTCTTGTTTTGTTGAATGTGATACTGTCCAATTCATCATCAACAATTTCCTTGGCATTTTATAATCAATCAATGTCTTGAGTGTAGAAAGTCGGTACTCTGCAAAAAAAATCAGGGATATACAACTTTGACCGGTGCATTTATAATGCGTTCGACTCTGGATTTAAATCTAAGTTTTCTTCTCCATAGCCAATCTTGAACGTTCGATGATATACCTTGACATTTTTTGTAGCAAGTGGTTCCATTCAGGGAAAAGTGAACATGTCAGAAATCGTATTTTAAATGAATTAATTTGTCGAGGAAAAGTCAGTTTGTATTTATTCCAAGAGTTATATCAAAAAAACTTCTTAGTTCAGACACAATGGATGCCACCATCTATCTCTCTTTAAAAAAATTCGCAAGCAGGGAGTTTTTTTACCATCATGATTGATTGATTATTGCATGTACGAAATGTAAGATTATTATCATTTCAGAGCCTTTCGTTACTACTTACTTTCACTTACTTACACTTTTTTCATCATCCGCGTAATTAATGAATAAACAACAACAAAACAGCAATCGAAGAAGTGATATTTCAATATATTTCAACTCGGCGTGTATAAACGAGCAGAGGTTTACGATACCAAAGTTTCCACGAATAACAACAACACGTAATTGTTGTTCATTATCACTAACTGACTGAAATCCATGATTAATATGAACGTGATTTGAGTCATTCATTTTAAAACTCATAATCATTGAATTAACTCTCATGATCAGTAGAATTTGTTGTTATAACAGGAAAACAGAAATGTGAATGGGTTAATATAAATTAAATGTAATTGTTGCTTTTATAGTCTGCGATATATGAGCAATTATTTATCAACCAGAAAGAACGAGATACAAACGTTTTTGAACGACTGACGTGTTATCTATTTGAAATAAATGACTTTCAAATAATATAAATGCGTGATTCCGAAACAAAGGGATTTGAAGGAAAACATAGTATAGGTCGATTGTATTGTTCAACAATGTTGCTTTTGCGGTCCACTGCTATTCGTTATAACCCTCTGCAATCCCAACTGTTTTTTGTCGAAATGGAAACCCAATGTTTTTTTCACTCTTATTTCAACGCCGATGGACATCACTATAAGAATGCATATCCATACATATTCAGAAAAGCGTAACACAATGCAGTACATACGTGTTCAAGCTCTCAGGCAATACAATCAGTGACGGTGTAGTGATCTGTCTGAGTGATCACAGAAAAAATAAATTCAAATTTACAATGATTTTCCAGCAAATCTGACTTCATTGAATATTCATTCGAAATTCTGCTTGTCAGACCTCCTTTCCCTTTCAAATTCGTTGGTAATGGACTCGAATATTTAAAGATTTTCTAGAAATGACTGGTCAATAATACAAACAGTAATTCAACAACTTGTATTAACCTTGCCCTCAGTTGAAAAAATAAACTCGAACTGTTGAAATCGAAATCACAAAAAGCAAATATAAAAATTATTTCTTAGCTAACCAAGAATGAAGCGAATATTTCTCGGTATCTTTTAAGACGAATCTATAAATGACCGCTCCTGTCGCCATTCCCAGAAACGGAGCTACTTCGTATAGCCAGTGGTCGGTCCATATATTCCCAAAAAGAGCTGGTGGAAAACTTCTAGCTGGATTGAGACCAGCCCCCGTGAACGATTCAACAGAGAAAACCAATCCTGCTATCATGAGACCAAGTCGGAGGCAAAACGAATCCTTGTGAGCACTGTTTTTGAAATCTACGGCACCGAAGACAAAAAGAATGAGGGCCAATGTACAGAGATACTCCAAGAAAAATCCTTGAATCGCAGTAGTTCCAACCTTCAGATGAAGAAGGCATACTCTGTCGAAGGCAGGTGTAGTAACCTGTAAAAAAATAAATGAATTCAGCTATGGAATCGCATGAAAATGTGATCCAGATATTATGAAGGAAAAACCATAAAGTTACTATTATCAATTGTTGAGATTGTCTGTGTATGACACAAATATTTTGATATTTTTACACCAAATAATTATTGTTAATGGAGTATTCTCCACTCCATTGAAAATATGAAGCATTCAAAGTGTGATTCCATTGGAATGGGTACTTTCGTTTTACTTTTCGTAAACTGAGATATAAAAAATAATAACTAATAATGAAAAATAAGTCTTTTTGACATCATCTTCCATTTTGAAAAATGCCACTTTATATATCTAAATTCGAAACATACAATTAATATCATTATGTAAACAGTTTTCAAAATTCCTATCGTCAGGCGGTGCTTGTGAAATCGGAGGTCAAAATACAGAGCTTTCAAAGTTCTCTCAGTTATGTGGATCCAAAATAATTCAATAGACTGAATCTGAAACCTGATGAATCACAAAATATACAGTTTTCTGTCCGATTCTCATTAACGTAGCGCTAACAAAACCTTGAGTAAGCTATTTATTGTATGTTTTAAATTTTTTTTACCCAAGGAGAGCTCAAGTCTCTCGATAATCTTTGGTGACACATTATTCATCGAATGCACGAATGTAAAAAAAAATTACTCTCCAATTTGTACAGAATCGAAAATCTAGGCGTCATATCATTCTGAATCTAGAGATCTTATATTTTCGAGATCACTATCAAGAGTTTTCCCACTTTTTAACTCGTGAATGAGGCTAGAGGAGAGGTCTTTGAAATTTCAAGATATAACTCGGAATTTTGAAATTCCGATATTCAACTCGAAATCTCAATGTGAATTCCCCCTTTTATAAATCGGAATTTCAGAGACGGAGTTATTTATTTTGGGTGTTTTTTTGTAGAGATCAATTACCCTAACACCAAGTTCCTAACACGCGTCTAATGCAAATGATATATTGATGTTAGGGTAATTGATCTCTACAAAAAGTTCCAATATCCAGGTGAAGCTGAATAAACTGACTGTTTTAGCAATATTTACCATCAATAAGCCATATCCAATGAGTGCTCCAATATATTGTGCTACGATGTATACCAAACCCCTCAACCACTTCATTTCTCCGAATATAAGGAATGCTACTGTTACTGCTGGGTTTATGTGACATGGGCTGATATGACCAAAAATCTGTACGGGTATCATCACAGCGAATCCGAAAGCAAATGCAGGACAAACTGGTCCCAGATTAAAGCTGAGTATACATCCCATGCATCCTGCAAAACAATGATGATAATATATATTATATGAATAAACAATTTTATTTTGAAGATGTTGAAAAATAATTATTGGTTTGTGTGTGCAAAATCAATGCAATGTGAACGAGACGTCAGTCGACCGTTACAATTTTCTTATAAAGTGATTCACTATCAGAATGCGGTCTCGATTGATTGAAAGAGAAGTAGTTTATTCGCATTATTGAAGTATACATTTGCGAAGATGAAGCATATTGACCCCGGACTATCGCCAACCACCTTCAAAAATGTAACCACAACTGGAGTCCTTGACATATGGGAATAATAACCAATTCTGTGGAATTTCACACAATATTCCTCTCCCCTGGAAATGAAACATCTTTGTATTAGAGTAGAACAAAAATGAAACTTGAAGGGGCTACTTCATCATTAAACGAAAATGAATTTCTTAATTTCTACTTGCTCGTTGAATATAGATCAATGTTCCAGTGAGTGAAGTTGAACTGGGTAGATTCAGATCGAAGTAAGTTGTGTCTGAATCAATACTTGGTTGATGAGTTACTCATGCCAGTGTCAAATTTTGACACAACGCACAAAACTGAATTCTCCAAAATAATTTTTGGGAAAGGCTTGAAGAAGGAAGTAGTTTCCAAAACGTCGCCAGGGGGAAGTATAAAAAATGAATATTCTTTCCCAAATTAAACTTTTTTATTTGCGAAGAATTCGATACGTAACTGACAAAATAGTCAATTTTGCCTTTTACAATTTCGTATCGGGGCAAAAAACCAATTTGCCCTACGAACGTTCATGAGAATTTGAATCTTTTTCATTCACGTTGAGCGCCACGGCCGAATCGACATACTCACCCTTGGGACCAATTTTTATTTTGGATGTTCCATATCTGAAACTTATTTTTTGGTTGTTTACAAATATAATTATGACTTTTTTTTTCGATTCAACGTTTTATTTTCAGTTTTCGAGTAGTGCCCACTGGTGGCCACTTGGTTTATTATTGATACCTACCTGAAATTGACCTGTCATAAAACTACTTTCGACATCGAATCTGCTCGGTCCATAGTTAATTCGGATGTTCTCTGGGACCAAAGAAAAAGCTAGCATACGTGAAACCCATATAAATCATGCCCACGAGTGGGCACGCGGCGCTAAACTATACTTCGCAAAATGTCCACTGGTGGGCACGTGGTCTCAATGGAACAAACGAAAATGACCCACCGGTGGGCACATGGCGCTCAGCGTGTTAAGGGGAGAGAAAACCCATAAAATGGATTTCAATACTCATCTATCACCTCAAATAACAGTCAAACAACAAATTTGTAGAAACAAATCGTGCCATTACATATTGTCGGGAAGGAAGAACGAATTGCGTCTTCCTTGGGGGTGAACAGCTCAGATACTCTTTGTGATAACCATGATAAAATCAGTTGTTAATAAGACAAATACAAACTTCATTAGATTACTTGATAACTCAAAAATGACAATCATACAATGAAACCTATACTTACAAAATAATCATGCCACAACTCTGATTTTATATGCCCGAGCCCGAGGGCAGAATAGCTCTACTGACCACATTCTCGTAAATCTATTCATTTCTTATCAATCAGAGCCACGATACCTCTTAGATTCGTTATGCTAGATGTGATGTTTGCCCAAATAATTGAACATGCAATGTATGTCAATGTTGTGGCCTGATTGAAGAAGAAGGTTTTTATTAAGGCCTTTAATATGACAATATAGGGCATGGCCCAGCTCTTCAGGTTGACTGACAGTCATTCGATATCTGAAGTTAAGCAACGCCGTGCGCGGTTAGTACTTGGATGGGTGACCATACAGGGAAATACCGTGTCGAAAGCCCGTACAGCTGCAGCGGAATAGCATATCATTGCTCGCAGACGATATATCAATGAGCACAAGATATATTGAGAATATGCCGTCCTTCGGAGGGGACGTAAAGCCGTCGGTCCCGAGTCCATGGATGTTGGGCTCGTTAAAGATTCCTACCTCTGGTTGGAATACCAGAGGGTTCGGCAAAATTTCCGGTTGGGGGAAGTGTGCTCACCGGCGTCGGTAATTGGCCTTGGTAGCGGAAATAGGCCGACGTTAAATGGAGAAAAAAAAATATATTACAATATAACAATAGTTATCTAGGAAAATTAATTTTCCGACCTTTTCAAGATGCGGTATTGCATATGAATATTTGGGAACTGAGTTCAACCTGAATACGAAAACAGATTTCATTTACATTGAGCCCTAATATACATCTACTTCAAAATCATCCCCCCTACTTCACGACAATGATGAACCAATACTTCCGAATATACAATTTTTGTCCCACTAACTATCCGATAGTGCTAGAAAATGAATTTTCAACAGCTGAGTTACAGAAAGTGGTGAGTTGTGCAATGGGAATGAGAAACACACTGTATAAATAGTATTATTGGAAATCAGGGGAACGTTTTGTATACATGGAGAAAAACGTGTCACTAGTTCATTACTGTGTTTTATTGCTCAGTTACGAACAAGTTCTTTCATAAACTCAACTTCATGGCCTGCGAGGACTTTCCAAAATCGAATTGTATTCTCGGGTTTCTTTGAACATTTCTATCAAATATAAAATATACGAAGGCGCTGAGGGGCCGCACACTATTTTTTGTATAATTGATAATTGCCAATTATCTATAATCGACACTTCAATTTCTCTATTAGACGTAGTCCATTACCTCTAATCGACTTGTCAAACTGTCGATTTTGTCTAATTCGATTATACAAAAAAATAATCTGTGGCCCCTTAGCGCTTTTGTGGAAATAACGAACTACTATGACGTAAAAGTTTTTTTCTGCTGCCGTACTATAAGATCATGTATAAATAACCATTGCAAGGGAGTTGCATAAGCTATTGTTCGTACAACCGTACTATAATAATACACTTATACGCCCATAATCTATTTCATAATGAGATCCATTATGACACAGATTGAAAATCTGTATCGTAATGAAAAATTTGTATCAAAATGGGCTCATTGTGAAACAGATTTTTCATTACGATACCGATATTTAACTGATTAAGAATCCAATTCGGTGGCGAAAGAATGAGGCAGCGTTTTAATACAATATCGAACTCTATTAAGACGAGCAATAATGAAATAAATGTTAATATTCCTCCCACTTCTAGATCAGTGGGACTCACAATACAAATATAAATATAATATTTATAGTTTCTTGATCATTTATATGGTGTAGAAAAATTGTATATTTTGCAAGTATCAAGTATTAATGATTATTAATACACGAGCATTATCCGGGATACGAAACGAGCCTAAGGTGAGTTTTGTATGGTGTATGCGAGTGTATTAGTTACCATTACATGGGAGTTGCATACGCTTTTTTTAACATCCCATAAATAATGAAGAACTATGAGTATTATATTTGTATTGTGGGTTCCACTATAAATTCATTTCATTATTACTAGACTCAAAAGAGTTCAATATTGTATTCAAAATACTGATTTTACTCCGAAACGAATTTTCAATGTCGCCTTTCGCAACTAAATTGGATTTCCATATTATTAAACATCTCTCATCGTAATGACATCTTTATCATAATGAACTCATTACGATACAGATTTTCATTCCGTTTTGTAATGGTTATTGATACAGGATCTTTACATAATATACTAGTATGTACCAATTTATAGATGTGCATATCCTCAGGTGATCAGGAAAATAGAATATCCTTTTTTCCGAACTATGGGGGCTATAACTCTAGAACGGAGTGAGAGCACCACGTTCTGTCTTCATATTTGTGGTCTTCACATCAAAATACACATGTACCACTAATGATGTTTTAAAAAGATTCCGCTGGCAGGAAAACGGATTTTCACCATCCATAAAATCGCTGCCTTTAGGGAATCAACACCCAATACTTGATGTCCTTGCTACATGCATCATGCCCAGAAAGTTGTTTCAATAAAAGTCTGTTATCCGGCCACCAGTCTTTTGAAAAAAATGTTTTACCACTTTTCATATTTTGAGCCACTGAACACGAATCTGCAGTCAAAACGCGGCGCTCTCTCTTCGTTTCGGAGGTTTTGCCCATCAAAGATCGGAATAAGGGCATTTTCTAACTTTCTTTTGGCACCAGAGAACAATCGGAATGCTCACGATTTTATTCAACACATCACCTTTAAGCCCTAATTCCACCTCCTTCATCACTTTTTGACATAATTATAAGCGTTTTCACTTCAACACTATAAGAAATAAATCCTTATAGGAAACTGTAACGAGCATCGCATCGCTTACTAGGAGATCTTCGTAACATTTTACGTAAACCTAGGATTTTTGATTGTGGGTATAGGATCAGTTGAAGTAGTAGTTATGAATACATATCAAATTAGACCTATAACTCTGAAATACCACTGTCACTTGGGTTATAGAAAAAATAGCAATTTTGGAAAAATCGGTTAACAGAAATTAAATACTAACCTAAAAATTCCAGGAGGGCAGTTCCCAGTAACTCTGTTATGAAGGAGATCACATATGGAGCTTCTTTAGGTCCAGTGTCTTCCTCCATACCGGATTGAAAGCTTCAGCTAAACTGTAAAACGGTTTATAGTCAACTTATGGAAATGTCAAAATAATCATGTTGAACACGTTGCCATGCAACATACAATATAAACAAATATGCACGCGGACAATTCATAATGAGTCTTTCCAAAGAAGCTACCACCAAATTAATTGCATTATTTTTCGGAAATATCACAGGAAAGTATCCGCACTAGAGTACCTGGGTTCAAGGGGATCCATGTGTTCCAGAGTGTGCAATACTTGGTCTGATTTCATGATAAACTCGAAGTGTACATAACACAAAAAAAATATTGATGATCTCCATTCTTATTTTATTCGTAGAAGTAGCTTTTTATATAGGTCTTCAGCTGAATTGGGCGACCCTCAACTTTCAATTCTCGAATACGGATCTGTGATTTTCATTATAATTTTCTAACCGACAGCATTCATTTTGATATCTGACATTATTGGATGTTTCGGTATTATTTGATCATCGATAAGTGTACAATGGTTCACACGTTCCTCTATGTATGGCTGATTGTCAAAAATATTACCAAGTGCCCGAGAATCACTATTTCAACTGTGATCAATCTTGGATGCGTTAATTGAAAATATGTTTTATATTATTGGTGGTTTTAAATCATCTATTATTTATATCAACTTCAACGGCCTATGATATGACTTCGTTATTTTTCACCATACGGCAATGGCTGTCCTAATTTACGAGTAAGCAGTTGTATTAACAAGAATATAAAAGAAGTGCAAGCATATAATTTCAAAACTATAGTACAAGTACCTACTTTCAAAAGAAGCGATTATTTGAGCGCTCTTTCTGAGGAAAATGAATTTCTACCAATTTCTACCCACTACGTCTAATTTCTTGCGGTATATCAATTGAAATTTTTCCCATCGTTTGTGTATCGAAATTTATTTTTTGTTTCATGAATGAACGTAGCGACAGATCACTATAGTAAACATTTATATTAACGGGGCATACTTTCAAACACCTGAATCGGATCATTCCGAAAAGTATTCTCGTCTGTTATATACCCTAAAATGGCCGTTTCTCATCGATAACTTCAACGATTTCCGAGTGACTTTGTGACCAGAATGTTGATATCACTTTTCACATGGAAATCAAATTTCCTTATTTTCATCATCATTCGTGAATCAAATATTCGGATTTTCTTGAATGTGCAGATTTTGTTTGGGGAGATTGTCAACATTTTGAAATTTGCCAAATTCAGTTACTCCATTCCTGTCTCTAAGTCTGCTAATAGACAGAAAACACGAGTTTTTGTTGCAGTACTCGATTGTTATAGGCTATATAAACGTTACTGGAGCATCTCTCAGGGGCCTAATTCTTGAATCATGCGGATTGCGATTTCATTTGAGGGAAATTACATATAGCGATATGAACTAGATGTGTTGAACTGCGAACAAAAAGGCGTTCACGGATTTACCTCAAGAATACAGCTCTTGCTGGTGAATGGAGTCTAACTCAAAACCTAGTAAATTGGTTTATTCTACTCCCACCCGTAAACATGCTTATTTCCTTATAGTTTACTAAAAGGATGAGTAGGCGATTCCAGTCAACTGATTCGTTATTATTTTATATCCACACAGGGTAGGGAATATGAATCCCACCAATCACAGGGAACAAAATACTAGGGACAACCTTGTAGAAACGTCACAATACTGCTGTCTACTTACAAAAACTACAATGAAGTGGTTTCATCTGGGCATAAATGAATGTACTTATCTGAAATATGTCCTAGTTTATTGAGTCAAGTTTGAATTGTCACAATTGATGTTTTTTTTTGTGGAACTGAAGGACTTACTCTTCACACCAAAAATCGTTAAGGGAAATTGTACAGTTCAGTTATTCTAGTTAGTTAAGGCGCACGCTCTCTGAGACAGTTCACTGGACAGTTGTTGGTTCGAGTCCCACCAAAAACAACTTTTTTGTCCTTTTTATAATTTGACAATAATAATTTAATTTGTATCGTTCAATATTGAATTTAATGAGGTTTATTTCCTTTGAGTTTTTCATAAATATCGAAAGAAAACTCCAATATCTAAAATTGATTATCATTATGATACTTGAGAATTCTGAAATATTCACCCGTTCGAAGAAAAAATCGAGTGTACAGCTCGAATAGATATTGGCCATATCGCCCTCGAACGTTCGAGCACTCGCTTACGGCATCGTGCTCAAACTTCGTCCTAGTGCAATATGGCCACCATGCCCACTATTGGTGTACAAACTACTATTTCTTACGAATAACACTTCCCGTTTTATAGAATTCATATCTGTCAGACAAATTACAAGATATATATATATATATATATATATATATATATATATATATATATACAGGGTGTCCCTGGACTTCTCTTTTCCTTTCGGGAATGTATAGATGGGGTGAAAATATCACCAGTACTTCATATAACTTTTTTTCCTAAAATCCTTCGTTACCAAGTTACGGGCTCTCGAAGTTACAAAATGAAAAATGTTTTTTTTTGACAAGTGAATATTCAAAATCATCCAAATTTTGGTAATTGACTAAACAAATGAATTCCTTCGATGAGCTTTCATGCAGGAGTCAGTTGTTTTGCTACAAAGTCAGAAACGGACTACCCCCGATGGTCCACACCCCAAAACTTTGAAATGACAGATATTTTTCAATATTTTTCAACAAAATAAGGTTACTTGGACAATTGTATGAATAAAAGTACTCGTGTGGAAAGTCGATAGGAGCAACGAATCTTGATAAAAATGTAGTTTTACTCAATGACATCAAACCCGCTCGTCCACCATTATTTGAAATGAATAATTATCAAAGCAGAAATAATAATGATAACGTTAATTCAACAACATTTATCCTGAGATGTCTACCATTATTCGAAAATATTAGTTTTTAAGGAAAATGGAAATGATAGGTAAAATGTTCATAACGAATTTTTATAATGCAAACACGTTTAACTAACGAAACTCCAGAGCCTCAAGAGCAAACAGAAATGAAAAATCCGCTACAGAAACTGCTCGATATGACCACCTTCTCTCTCTATACATTTTCTTAGTCTGCGAAGACACCCTCTCTGTACTTGAAATAGCATTCCAGGGTCGTTTCGTATGGCTTCACAATGTAATGTTATTCTATTCAACAATGCATCTCTTGTGTGAATAGGTGTAGCGTAAACAAGGCTTTTTAGATGCCCCCACAGAAAAAAATCCAATGGATTTAAATCCGGAGACCGCGATGGCCATGAATATGGCCCACCTCTACCAATCCATCTATTGTGGAAAATATGGTTCAGATGGTCACGCACAATCAAACTAAAATGAGGAGGAGCGCCATCATGCATAAACCACATATCTCTTCGGGTTTGCAATGGAACATGTTCCAAAAGTCCATTCAAATCGTTCTGAATGAACTACAAATAACGTTCTCCATTCAATCGGTCCTGTAGAACGAATGGTCCTATAAGATGGTTTCCTATGATACCAGCCCAAACATTCCCGTTGAATTTCCGTTGGTGTTTGGTTTGCAATATCCCATGGGGATTTTCTTCGGCCCATATATGGAGATTATGAGAGTTGATAACTCCATCTCTACTGAAACCTGCTTCATCAGTGAATAAAACTCGATTAATAAAAGTCATATCCTCTCTTCGCCTATCCATGAACCAATTGGCATATTCCAGTCGTGCTGGAAAATCTTGAGGTGTCATGGCATGTACCTTCTGGATGTGAAATGGGTTGAGCAGTTGTTACCTAATTATTCTATGAATAGTGGACTTGGATGTATGGAACTGTTCTGATAGATTTCTGATGCTCATTGAAGGATCATCAGCGACGGCTTCCAAAATATGTTCCTCCAATACAACGGTACGTACAGTCCTAGGAGCGCCCTCACCACCTCGTTTTGGCAAAACTGTACCTACAATAATATCGAAATAAAACAACGTGCTCAAATTAATTATCAATTATTACATACCTGTCTCCCTCAAGCTGCGATCGACACGCTCGAATGTTTCTCTTGACGGTACCGTTCGATTGGGAAAATGCTCGGAATACAGACGACGAGCTTCTGCAGCATTACAAAATGCTCGTCCATAAAATACATGTACCTATATCTGCATATTCATTGAATGTAAACTGTTCGGCCATATCAAAAAAATTCAAAATATCCCATAGAATATTGACAATACAATGATAGTCATATGACAACGCACCACTCAACAAAACAAAACAAAATCGCATTCCAGTTTCTCATTTTTTATCAAAACTTCCTAAAAGGTTTTTTTGTCAACATCTGTGAAAGAAATTGAACATAATTATTCCCTGGATATTTTTCACCTGATCATGTGCAGCCGTTTTTGTAGTTCATTCGTTTGCTTTTTATTAGTATAGGTAAATATTTTTTCCGATGTGCGTTTTTTCAGCTAAATTTAGATTCGTGTTAAAGAATTTTTCCCATAAAATTATAATTACCAGTGAAACTCATCAACAGTTTAGCTGTGAAGAAGAATTTGAAACATTCAAATGTTGAGTTTCATGAGATTCAGATAACTGATCAACACGAAACGTGATTATTCCACACGTATACATACAAAATATGGAATGAATTCGATATTTCATAGTAGAGTAGCTTGTTAGTTTACAAACACCACGAATCTACAGAACTTGATATTTCTTTTGAAAAAATATCTGCTTTCACAATTGTGAATTAAACTTCCATATGGTACTGTACTTTTTGTTTACGACTTCATTTTAGCATACTTTGTATTATTCCTGTTATAAATGTTGTTGAATTAACGTTATCATTATTATTTCTGCTTTGATAATTATTCATTTCAAATAATGGTGGACGAGCGGGTTTGATGTCGTCGAGTAAAACTACATTTTTATCAAGATTCGTTGCTCCGATCGACTTTCCACACGAGTACTTTCATCCATAAAATTGTCCAAGTAACCTTATTTTGTTGAAAAATATTGAAAAATATCTGTCATTTCAAAGTTTTGGGGTGTGGACCATCGGGGGTAGTCCGTTCCTGACTTTGTAGCAAAACAACTGACTCCTGCATGAAAGCTCATCGATCAATGTCAAGTCAATTACCAAAATTTGGATGATTTTGAATATTCACTTGAAAAGTTATCAAAGAAAAACATTTTTCATTTTGTAACTTCGAGGGCCCGTAACTTGGTTACGAAGACTTTTAGGAAAAAAAGTTATATGAAGTACTGGTGATATTTTGACCCCATCTATACATTCCCGAGAGGAAAAGAGGAAGTCCAGGGACACCCTGTATATATATATATATATAAATATATATATATATATATATATATATATATATATATATATATATATATAAACTAGTGAATAGTGGGGAATGCAGCAATGTCACAAAAGAAAGACTCTTTTAAGTTGATCCAAGCTTTCGGAACTTTTTTTTATTCCATCATCAGGGAACTACAATTAGATTACATTTATGTGAAAGATTTTGACGTGTAATTTGTAAATGTGCATCTGTGTACATCATTTACTAACCCGGTTAATAATACAACTCCATCAATGATTACTTTTGAACATCGTGTCATATAACCTCACCTAAGTGTAAGTATGATAAGACAACTTATTGTGAAATCTTTCACATAAATATAATCTAATTGTAGTTTCCTGATGATGGAATAAAAAAAAATTCCGAAAGCTTGGATCAACTTAAAAGAGTCTTTCTTTTGTGACATTGCTGCATTCCCCACTATTCACTAGTTTAATCCCTAACTAGTCAGCAACGACTACCCTCTTCCATATATATATATATATATATATATGGTGAAAACCTTGGGTGCACCATAAAGAATGAAAATTCAAAAGACCCCAAAAGTCACATGTGTCCTAAAAAAGTTATTCGGGGTCAAATGTTAAATTTTCAGTTTTTTTTATTTTTCTCGAAAACGGTGGGTTTTGTCAAAAGACTTCTTCAGACCAAAGTTGTAGATCCCAAAATTTTCTACAAACTGGTCTCAACATTTTTTTCTCTAAGGATCACCTTTTCTAAGATATCGCAATTGTAAATGTCACATTTGTGTCTCTTTATGTACAAACTATATACTATTAAAAAAAGGAATAACTCAAATTCACGAATGTGGTGACGACCTTGGGCTATTCCCTATAATGAAATCAACCACTCCACTTCGAGCACGGACTTTCTCCTTCGTCTACATACTATATTGAGAAAATATATAGGTTGTATTCGGGTTCACAACAAAAACAGTTCAGGAACGGTTCGAAATAGTTGGACTGTTGAGGCGTGAAGGGTTTGTCGCGAATATATCTACATTAATTGGGTGACTATTTTTGACTGTTCTAGAACAGTATTTATTGCGAACCCGAATGCGGCTATTATTTGAAAGATAGTCAGTCCCGTCGAGAATCCCCTCTACCCGCATGGCCTTGAATAACATCTGGCTATTTATTGCCCTTCGATGTCGTTCGCGTACCAGAGCGTGGCCATATTTAGTAGAAATCTACTCTTTTGGTAGCTTTTCGACTCAAATCAGTAAATTTTAGTAGAAACAAATCGTCTATTAGATTTCGAGGAATACCTCGGTTTACCTGTATTTTTTTTTATATGCAGAATCGCACGAAAGGAAATCCCTGTAATGTTCAAAGAACACTGCGTGACTCAAGGGACAGGAGATACGAACTAACAATCACTTTGAATTTTTGAAGTTTGTAAGCCTCAGGAAAGACCTCTTTCGGCAAGGAGTTCCATAAGCTCAGGTGTTCTATTGAAAAGAGATCCCTGAGCAAGAGAAGTTCGACAGGTCTCCAAAGTCATAACAAAGGGGTGGGAATTCTGTACTCGTCGAGTCATCTGTGTAGAGATTGCCAAGGGTGGAACAATTGATAACAATTCAGAAGAGTACCAACCGTGAAAATATCTATGGAAGAGAAACAACAATTAGTTCAAGTAGTGAAAAAAAGAAATCCGGAGTTACATATAAATTTCCTTCGTAGTTTTTCATGTTTTCAAGCTACCACATTCTGAAAAATTAATTACAAGTTACTTTGAGAAAAACGGGCGTACACTACCTCACAGGTGGTGTGGAAACGTGTGCATATTATGTAGAACGTGCCTTTACAATTGCGATATCTCAGGAACGATGATACTCAAAGAAAAATTTATTGGGATTATTTTTCTAGAGAATTTCGAGATCTACAACGTTGGTCTGAGGTATTTTTCTGATTCAACTCACCGTTTTCGAGAAAATTTAAAAAAACCTGAAAATTTGACCCCGAATAACTTTTTTAGCACACATGGGATTTCTGGGGACTTTTGAATTTTCATTCTTAACGGTGAACCCTAGGTCTTCACCAAAATTTGGCTTTGTCAGAATTTTTGTTGATTCGAATTGTATAACTTGACCGTATTACAGCTTTTCTAAGTGAAAAATTAACATTTTCTCAACAACGCTGGAGGTGATCGTTTTCGAAATATCTACAATTTTCCACACGTATGCATACAACCTAACTCCTAGGGCTCTAAGTGAAGTTGCTGAGAACATTACAAAAATTAAGTATGTGCTGGATCACGTCAAAATGAACTTTATAAAATGGTAAACAAAAAATGATTCGTTTTCGAGATATAGATTGTTGCAATTTTCTCAAAACAGGAAGGAGACGCTTTTTGATAGATGCGTCTGGCCTCGCTTGAATTTCAACCAAGCCGTATGCAAAAACCATATTAGCCATTTCAGCATTTATAAAGTCGGACATGCTACCAAAAAATCACTTTGGGTGGTGAGTCATCACCCGAAGACGATTGCGGATACCAGCAATCGAAACGTCGTGAGTACACTCAACTTGAAACTTGGTTTCAACATTTATTCATATAATTTCATTTATTTCTTTATTAACATTTTTTGACTAGTCTTTCACATTCGATCCCTCAATTTTTTTGTCACAGTATTATTTCAATTATTTCTTTATTCAAATGTTTTTGACTTATATTTCATATTCGATATCTCGATTTTTTGAAACAACAGTATTTTTCTTCGATCAGTCAATCCCTAATTTCATTATTGACCAAAAATTTGATTTTGATTCGATCCTTGATTTGTATTTTGATCCTTCCGTGTTTATTTTTTTACGAAAGCATTTTAGTGGGAAACAAATCGGCTCGAATCAAAATGTGTAATGTTTTATGTTGCTGTTTTTCATTTTACATAGTAGCCAATATGTAATTCAGTAAAGTAGATACCAGAATTACTGAGTTTGGCATTGACGCTGACTCATGACAAATATTTTATGGAATCATTGCCAAAAGTTCAATTCCACATACCGTTATCAGTTGATTAAAGTATATCTTTTGTACGACCGAAGAAAAATGCCTTGATATCAGAGAGATGTTGTTTTCCTTTTGATCGATGTGGTTATTGAGCAAAATATTTTCAGAAATCACTTTGTGGTGAAAGTTCGCGAGTCCCATGCGCTGAACAAATAAATGTAGGCCTACTATAAGGGCAACCACTTCCTTTCACTTCTACCCTCCTTGCACACATGCCACTACTCACGGCCATTATTTTAACCCTTTGCAATGAAATATAAGCCTTCGGCCCTCCAAGTTCATTTTCATTCCAAGTGTACGAAGGGAATATATATTCCAAGGACACGAAGGGTATATAATTCTCGGTAGTTAATTATTCATAACCAGTGCATAGGGTCTCAAGAGTGTTACGGTTGAGGGAGGCCGGTTAGGCCTAACTGAGAAGGGTAGCTTGACTTATTGAAAGCTCTGCGATCCTGCCATATTTTGGCTGTTCGCTCCAATTTCAGTCCCCTCTCTTCCTTTCTTTCTTTAACTTTCTTGTAGGAGTTGTTCGGTGGCCTGATCAGCATTTGAAGTTGAGGTCGAGTTAGAAAATCAATACTTTCAAATGACAAATATGAATCCATCGGATAAATAGGGGACTCACCATTGGAATTCAATAAAAAACACTTCTAAATGTAAGCAATCTCAGTTCTGAATTTGGGCAATCGATAATTTTTGAGAAAGTTTCTTCAATATCACCATGTCACTTATGGAATGGAAGACATCAGTGGGTTTGAAATAATCGATGAAAGTTTCAATTTTTCAATGACTCTCAATTTCAGATTTCCTATACATTTTCCAAAGAAATTGATATCAATAATCAAAGATCTTAATAATAATTGCCATAGATCTAAAAAAGTTTCAGAGACATTGATTACAAAATTGTTCCAATGTTGATTGTGGTGTTGCTTGATTCACTATTTTGTCAGTTACGCCCTTTATTTTTCATGAATTCAAAGATTGAATCAAAAAAAGATAGGTATATCGAAAAATACTTCTCAAACAATTAGATAATCCAACACTTTCCCTATATTACTATAATATTGAGCGCCAAACTTGTCCAATCATGCATTTACAAGCGATCAGGTAACGAGTAACAGGAGTGAGTGTACAGCAGTTTCGGCAATTCACTATTGTACTCACTCAAAAATAGGTTTCACTTTCATCAATAACCCTTTCGTTTAGCCAATAAGTTATTAAGAGACTGTCTGTGTATGTTGGTATTCAAATGTTAATGGTTTGGCAAACGTTCTTGACTCTTTCTCTGGTATCCAAAATAGACACAGGTTTCATTAACACCGTGTTATGAACTCATATGCTCGTTTCAGTCGAAAAAACATGCAAATTATTCTTGTGAGTTGAGATGGATTATCTGCAGAAATAGTTACACTGAGAGCTATTCGTTTTTTTTCCATTTGTTTGTCATCTCAACCCATTCTGTAATAATATCATGGTTCACATTTTTTATTCACTCAGGATAACTTTCTTGGACAATATTTTGATTCAAAAATCGAAAGATATCAGTTTCAGAATTTTGATCTTTCTGGCTATATTAATATATGCCCGCATATTATACAGGTGCAAAGAGCTATTTCCTTAGAAGCAATGATTCATTTATTACAGCTTTGACATATGACGTGCCCGCTTTTAGGTCTTCTATACTGGGTGTAATAGGAATTCGACTATTTGGTCATCCAGATGGCGTTTCCCTTTGAAGTTTTCACACCATTTGAATCAGACTTTTGTTTTGTGTTTGCAACAATATGCACTCGAGTAATGATCATGCTTGTTCTAGCGCTAAATTTATCGTATGTATACATTTTCCGATTTTCCATTTTACCCTATGATACACGAATTTGGAAAAGAAATCACCCTCTAGTAATAACAGCGTGAATGTTTTATGTCAAACTGATAATTTGTCGCCAATTCTCACTTTTTTATTTTTTTTTATCTGAAGCTTTCCTTGTTTTTTGATACAATGCTTTCTTTTTCAACGATGTAATTGAATTTGAAAATATTTTTTCACAAAGGTTCACACTATCCAAAATCCGAAACCACGGCCGTCAAGATCGCAAATCCTTCGTAGTTTCACTTAGGTCTAAACAGCTGTCTGGTCCGAAATTTTTATGACCTTTACCGATGATATGATTTGCTTCACACCTCTTCAACAATCCTTCTTCTGGGATGAATTGATACGACTCGTTGAGTTTGTTAGCTCTCGACTTATATAAGTTTTTTGACATAGACTGCATGGAATTTCATAACTTATACATATGATTTTTCTCTAATGTCAAGAGAAGTTTTTAATTAAGTGAACATTCCATAATATTTTCATCAGCAAATGTTTTCATTTTTGATTACGTTAATTGATTTGGGTGTTAGTTCATGAATGTGTGAAAATTCCTGAAATAAATTGTGTATCATATGATACTAAAGTGAAAAAACGTTTTTTGGGGTAAATTCCAAAATAGAGAACTGAGGCTCAGTCGATTGTGATATTCTTAAATGAGAACATTTTCAATAAGAGGTCGGTTCAGGCACTGTTGTAATCATACATTCAGATCATTCAAAAAGTAAAAAATAAGATCAAATGTAGTAAAAAAATAAGAGAGAGACATTTTGAATCGTTGAAGACGCGTCAATAGAGTATCACTCGATGCACCTACTATTATCTCGAAGGTATACTTGATAGAATATTCTAGCTCCGAAATTACATTCAAGTTGGTCAGGAAATACGAAATTATATCTATATTGTCTTTCAGTTATGCTCCGTAAATGGCATTGGAGAATAATGAATCTACATAGAACATAATGAATCATTTTTTATAATTGGATACGAACAGCATATTCATTAAATTCGTGACATAAATAATTATTTTAGGCCTATGAGAATAAGAGCTGCGAACTTTTTCAATTCCTGCCATCCTTTCACTTATGTCATTGTGCACGGCCATGATATGAACCCTTCGAAGGTTCTAAGCCCTTCGGTCCTTGAAGCCGTCATATATAAATAGTCGGAGGGCCAATATCAATTCTTTCAATTCTGTGGAATATCGTATCTGCAAAATGGGTATGGGGTTCTAAACTCCATGCATTCCCCGCCAGCATGTCCAATAAATGTTTTTTGCCAGGAAGTTAACAAAGATTATTCTGAATATTTATCGTTACGGAAATATTGTTAGGATAAGCTCTGAGGTCATCCTTATTAGTATATTTTCCAAACATTATTTGAAAAAAACTCTTATCAGATAAAACTCTAAATTTCATGACATAATGCAAATTCTATTTTTGTTTAGTTAAGTGAAGAATACAACCCTTTTTCACTCAATACTCCTATAACTACTACTCACTACCGAGGTGTATGAACTCTGTCTTTCACTATAATATTTACAAAGCTGTAAAAGAAAAAAAATAATGTTTTGGCATCACTTTTGTTCGAATGTGATTGACAATGAATGTTTCTTGTTGAGTTGTTATGGTTCAAACGCCCATATTCTTTATAACCACGTAATATAATATAATAATAATAATAATGAGTTTATTTAGCTATAAAGCTACTGAATACAATTATCGTATGACATGGAATGTAAAATATTGATTATGAACATTGAAAATACAAATTCGACAACGTTCCTTGGAAGGTAATGTGGCTGAATGCGCCTTGGGGGAAGCAAAGGCCAATAACTCAGAGAGAAGTTCTTGTAATATATACTGCTATTATAAGAGCCTAAGAGATAAAAGTGAGAGGTGAAGTCTGTCTATTGTGATTGAACAAAAGAATCAGTGAAAAATAATAGTATTTGTAAACCAAGTCGGAGAGAAGCAGGTGAGATGTGATGCTTTACCGGTGTGCGTTGCCTAAACGGTTCGGATCGACTGCTACGCGGTCATAAATAAATAATATAAATGTATTTGGTAAGGGTGAATAGTAGACAGAATCGTTAAATTATTCACCTCGTTATTTACTGATTTTTTTTTATTCTTTTACAATAAATATATTGGCTGGGATGCGGTTTCGATGTGTGATCCATGAAAGTGGATTCAAGCAAATGTTAAATGTAGGTTGTACTTATGCTATTGGTTATCGGTAGGCGAGCCCATTCTTCGCGGTAGTTATAAGGTGAGACGGTCGTCTTTCGCTAATATCGACTTGTAAAGATTTCCGTTCGAGGGCTCAGTCAGATTTGAAGAATAAACATTGAATGCAGAAGAAAAATCAAAAGAGTCAATGAGATAATATTAGTGCCTTTTGAGGTTACTTACGAAATCAAAGCTTCTCGGAACTGGTTCTATTCTTTCCTCGATAGGAACAAACCTCATCAAGATAACTTTTTCGAATAAGTGAATAGCATGGGTACTATTCATATATTCGTCGTGATAATTGATAAACCACCTGTTAACATATTGTATCTATCAATGTTGATCCGATAATCATTTGAAATCGTTGCGCACATTCGTATGCTTTTACCTCATTACCATTTATCTTCAAATATTGTCCAGAATTCTGATACATTGAAAAATAATAACTACTTTTGACTGCTAATCGAATGGTGAAAAGTGAGAATCTGCAATAGGTGAATGAACTCTCATTTTATGTTAGAGTTATTAACACAGGTCTTACACTTGATAACAATAAATGAGTATTTGTCAACAACGAAGAATCGATAATAGGTCTTATTTGTTTGCATCTGATATCTGTTTGATATCTGATATTGATTTGTCGTGGCGACACGGGAGGACTTTAGTATGTATGCATTCTTCACTTTTTGGTAGAATGAACCAAAAGTGCACCATAGTGTTGGTGTAACTCATTGATTTATAAATATATATGCCTAAATCATTTTATTCATGAGAAGAGGGTATGGAAGATTAATGAAGTCGTGCAAACAAGGTACAGATTTCAAGAATTTCCACTGAATGCCTCTATTTCAAATTGAAAAATATAAGTGTATGTACGACCCCTTCATGTGATTTTGAATCACTTTTTCCAAATAAAACTGAACTGAATATTTTCGTTCTATTGTGACTCGCAATTCTCTCTCACATTTGTGGTTCATCATGATTTTTGCCAATAAGAAACTATTGATGGCGTAACTTATCGAATTCATTACCTCGTTTTTACGATTTCTGCGCACTGAAGTATATTTCTTTAATTGTGATAATAATTCAGGGTTAATTAACATCATTTCATATCCTCAAGAGAAAAAGGTACACTGTCCCTTAGACTATTATTTTCACAACTATGATTGGTGACAACAGGGTGAATGCGTTCCATGAGGGCCATTTAGGCCTAAACTTGCTACAGGTTCTGTTCTCTTGTTAAGTTTTGGCCGTTCGCTCCACTTTCAGTCCTCCCACGCACTGTAGGCCCTGGAGGAAAGAGGGTATGGTGAGCATTATCGTGATCTATCTATATATCTCACGGAATTGGGTATCATCGATCGGGCTGACGAGCTGCATACTAGAACTAATAGTAACTACAAACATTTGCATGCAGACAAGTATTTTCCGGTTGTTATTGATATTATCAAATTGCTTTAGGTTCAAAGGAAATATCAAAGATAAATCTTCAGAAGAGGAATGCGATGTGGCTGTGGATGATATGTATGTGCTGACATTTTGAAGTATATTTCTATGCCGTGCGGACGACGATCTTACAAAGCCGCAGGTCTCTTGCTCGAGGGTTTGTGAGTCCACGGGGGCATATACATTATACCCGCGGTGCGTACAATCTTTTATGTATTGTAGTTCATTATTTCATATGCAATGTATATATATATATATATATATATATATATATATATATATATATATATATATATATATATCAGATATATATTGGCAGAGGGTAGTCGTTGCTGACTAGTTAGGGATTAAACTAGTGAATAGTGGGGACTGACAGCAATGTCACAAAAGAAAGACTCTTTAAGTTGATCCAAGCTTTCGGAACTTTATTTTATTCCATCATCAGGGAACTACAAATAGATTACATTTATGTGAAAGATTTTACAATAAGTTGTCTTATCATACTTACACTTAGGTGAGGTTATATGCCATATATACTTTTGAACATCGTGGCATATAACCTCACCTAAGTGTAAGTATGATAAGACAACTTATTGTAAAATCTTTCACATAAATGTAATCTATTTGTAGTTCCCTGATGATGGAATAAAAAGAGTTCCGAAAGCTTGGATCAACTTAAAAGAGTCTTCTTTTGTGACATTGCTGCATTCCCCACTATTCACTAGTTTAATTATATATATATATATATATATATATATATATATATATATATATATATATATATATATATATATATATATTCGAAAGAATCAGAAAATTCATTTTAATTTTGACAGCATTATTATTTTATGAAAGTGGACACTAACGTTAGTGTCAAACTCAAAACTTCAAAATATAGAAAAGTTTTGTGTCTTTATGGCCAACAGGGGCATAACATTGTCAATCATGTAGATGCTAACCGAGCGATGAAAACACAATACCTTTCTTGCGATCAATATTCGAGATGAATAGTATTTTACAAGCTATCCGCAAGTTGCCAGGGAATGAAAAGAGGGTATGTCCAAGAGAAATACACAACTGTGTTTTTTGATCTCGAAATGTTTATTGTGACATCAATTTGAAGAATCCTATGACATCATGAGTATATATTCGCAAGAAGGTGATATTGCCAAATTTTCTAGAGATCGAAAATATTTGTTATTGAATCACCAACAGAAACTGTCCTCAAGAATAAAACTATACAATCACTGGTTTTGTAGATGTGAAGGCTGGAAGATAAACCTCAAATGGTGACAATCTCTGAAAAACACCTACATATTTGAACTTGTAGCTAATATTTGAATCCTCGAACGAAAATAATGCAATCATTCTTTTTCAAAGGAGACTCTAAAAGAAGAACGATGCGACCAAGCGGATTACCCTGTGGTAAGTAGTTGTCGAGATAGATCGCGTGAAAGTTGACCCCAAAACATCAAAATATATGCTAAAGGACTTCCCACTCCCTTTTTTCTTATGGCTCATTTCTAAAGCCTCTGTCGAAAAAAACATGAAAAATCATTTCTGTTGCTATAAGTAGAATTCCAAAGGTATGTTTTTGTCTCGGTATCTGATGATCCAGAAAACCTTAGCATTAGTTCAGCCGGAATGCAGCCGTACAGGTTGCAATCCCTTCATTCGAAAATGATCTTTATTTGGTAATCCACTGCTGATGTCGTTGATATTCTTGAATTTTTTTTTGTGCTGAGGTCCTTTACACCTATTTTTTGGGTGCGCAAGTACTCATAAGTCTTAACTGAAATAACTACTTAATTCCAGAACTGTGATTAATAAAGAGAATCAATGCACAACCTTGATTTAGGGCCATATGCTCCGTTTGAGCTCAATTAATCCAGATTAAATATTTCCCGTCAGTTCATATGCCCCGTCAAATAAGAAACATGGCAGAAAGTTAATGTTGGTGTATAATTGCGTTCTTTATCTATAATCTAGGATGTAAATGCAGCCTTCAATAACCATTGGTATTGAGACAGTACAGTTGACACGTGATTAGTGTACAAATAAACATCAAAGCTCATCCACCAAAGTAATCGATCTTTTGGAATTTCTTCACCTTTACCTTAATAGTTCAAAACTCACCGATTATATTCTTTATTTTTGTTTTTTCTTCAAACTATATGGGAACCTATATACCTGTTGTTATAGGATAATGTATTAAAGATCACTAAAAATTGATAAAAAAAGGGATTTTCAGGAAATAATCCGTGTGTTAAATGTTGAAATCTTCGACTCTCATGCTGGAGTTGAAGTTGATTAGTTAGAGTTAGATTGTTGTTTTGATAGAGATATGACTGTTAGTTCTCGATAATGACTCCATCGTAGGGGTCACAACGTCCAACACTTCAACATTTCACACACAGATAATCTCCCGAAAAGACTATTATCTATATTTCAGCGTCCGTGGATACATTTATTTTAATAAATATTAATTCAATATTGTCAATATAAAGATTGCTTGTCCAATTTTCAGAGGAGAGAGAGACCTCTTTATTGATCAGACGGCTTTACACTTATTTGCCAAAAAAATGATCGATATTAGGGTGGTTGGTCAGCAATTGGTTTGATGCGAACATACTGCTCATTCAGTATGGGATGTCAGTATGTCGGTATGGATTTGAGTCAATGATTTGCGATATAGTTTCTTTGGAATATGAGTCTACGTACACACAGACTTTTCGTCATTTTGATTTTTCAATATTCATGTCGAAATGTACGTACAACTTCAACTATTTATCGGTCCTTAGATCTCAATGAGGCCTGCCTCCAAATGTTAGGATGAAAAAGCATTGTGTTCATCCCAATATGCTGTTTCGTTTATGTTTAGGATTGAATTTCACTAGTGAGTACTAGAGGTTTATTCCCATTACTCGTATAATTCAGTATTCCATAAACGTGTATCTAGTCTTTACAAAGTATTGTAGACTTCGGTCTAAAAATTGAATTCAAGACACGTTTTCGTCTGATGAATACGCTAGGTACTCTCACACTTTGCCCTCAAAAATTATATTGTAGTTCTGGTTCCAGTCATATAAAATATTCATGGCAGAACAGGACGTGACAGCCGAGAACGCACTATTTCTATATGTGTGGAGTCCCACTATAAGATAAAGTTGCTAAAATTTAATTGCGAATATTTATGTATGTTATAATATTAACTTTGTCGAATCAATTGAGTTTGTTTTGGATGCAAAAAGCAGGCTTGCTTTATCATAATTAATCATCGTCATGCGTTCCTGTAGCACCATAAACTGTGATTTGTTTATTGCATCAACTGTTTTTTTTTTCTTGTATACAATGGATGTATCATCAGCAAATATGGAATACTTACTTACCTCATGATATGAAATTTGTTGGTTCGTTTCTATGTAGAAAAGATCAATGGTGCTCCTAGAAAGATTTTTTTCTGTAATATGAAATCCGCCAGTGCTTAATACTTCCTTGTGAGTTCAAAAGCCTATCACAAAACATTTTATATTCATATTGAGCGAACTGAGTGGCAAATTTTGATCCTATTGACAAAAAAGAATTCGACTTGGTAGCTCTCAATACCCAATATCAATTCGAAGGGCACTATTTGAATACACTTCAGTCAAATGACATGGGTTGTCCATAATCAATTTGGTTATTTCTGGTACCTACACTAATTATATATTTAATATCATTATAATTCAACAACCCCTTTCTCTGAAAATTTTCTAGCCCACGGCGTATTTCGGATTCTTGTATATCTACCAATCCTGTAATGAAAAAATAGGGGTTTCAATCCGGAAATAAGTCAATAACATCCGGTATAAATTCCAACACCACAGTAAAAAATGAAGGTATCATGAATATTTTGAAGTTTCTTTAAGATTGAATTTTTTCTGAACACATTCTCACAATGAAAGGAATGCTTCTTGAGAGAAGAATACTCAGTTTTCTGTCATATAACAAATTATCGAAATATATTTCGTGATCAGTATTGTAGAAAATCTCAATGAGTTTGTTGACCTTCATAAACGAAGAAACAAACTTAGGCCTATTGGGATAAGGGCAACAAACCCGTTCCAACTTCTACCCTCCTTTTACACATGCGGTGCTCAATGCCATTATCAACCCTTGAAGGCTCAAAACCCATCGTTTCTCAGGTGTATGGCGTGGAATTCAGAAATGTGTAGGGGATGGTAGAGGGTTGTTAACTTGCAGCGTCTTCTGCAGTCCTGTTAAGCAATGAGTGTTCGCTCCAATTTTCAGTTCTCTCACGATCGAGTGGAAAAGGCTGCTAGCGCTCGGAGGCGGTCGGTTCTAGAAGGGTAGTGATGAACCCAGTATTCAGACAAAATTCCTTTCCTATTGAATTGTAAAAATGGAACTGCAAATAGTGCAAAAGTTTTTGAGGTAATTGTAGTTGATTGTTTAGTTGAAGGTATGATTATGAGTAATGAAGCAACCGAAAGTAATTGAGCAAATACTGTTGATAACGGAAAGGCCATTGTTATTTTTGCGAAAAAGATCAGGAATAAAACGACTCCTTATTTTTTGTTGCTGACAAGTTTCGAATGGTGCCAAATATATAAATTTGGTGCTTTGTCTATCGGAATGTTTTTTTCTCCGCAGCTTTTTGGGTTTCTTACCAACCACAATCAGAGTAAGTGGTAATATTGGAATCTATTCAAGTGTACCATGGCTGATTTTCATGAATCGCGGATGGCTGCCACTCCTGAACGACAAAGTGTGCTTATGAGTTTTGGGAACAGAAGCGGATTTAGTTTCCGAAACCTCAACGATACGTATTAATTATTATTAGTTCTTGTAAATTTTTCATAGTCGAAATTGATTTATACGAGAAGTTGCTGACTAATTGGATTTGTTCCATCCAGAGGGTACTGTTTTTCAAATTACGCAGCATCTTATCGGGGTAGAATAAAAATCTGCCCTTCCACACTTGTATAGGTTTCAATACTATTCTTATTTTTTCAGATTTTGGTAGGTTAGAAACTCGAAAAACTACGGAGAAAATATTTTTCCACCACAAAATCATGACGTTCAAACAGTACGGAATATTTTGTTTTTATTTATTGATCCAATACTCATGTTATATTATAAATCGTTGTCATTATTTCAATAATTTCGTCTTATTTTCTTCACACTTATGTGTGCAATAAAATCAGTATGTATACATTTTTGTATTCGCTAAACAGATAAAGGTTGTTTTTCTCACGGACAACTGAAATTTGATTGAAGCCTCGGAAGAAACTAAGAACTCGATTTGTAAATCCCAGACTCCTTCGGCTAAACTATAAATGAGAAATTTAAAACAATTGAACTCAAGTCAGCATTTTTTTTCAGGGTGTACCTTCATTTTTTGTTACTCTGAGTTAGAGCTAGAGAAACAAAAAGGTGAATTGAGGAAAGCGTGTTCAAAATATGGCCATGCAGTTCAACCGATTCGCCGAGTCAACACGACAACTAGGTTACATTTACTGAGAGAAAAAATGATGTCCGAGGTCATTTTAGGAGCGCCTGCTGTTCAAGCCTATCTCGTCACGTCTAGTGATGAACATCAGGTAAGTGCCTGCTTGACAAAATTTCCGAAAAATTATTACATGTTTGGGATTATTTTGACATTAGAGACAAAATTTCCCAAAGAAAAAGTCAAAATTTCCTTATTAATGGAGTGCCTGGAGCATTCAAACCGTTAAAACCCCGGACTACTGTGAAAGTGAAAGAATTTGTATTTTTGATGTGGAATGTTCTTTTTATAGTATACTCGTAAATGCTAATATTTACGAAACATTTTTTTGTTCTTTCGATTTTTTCGTATTTTATACATATTTACAAAAAAAACATTTTTCAACATACAATTTTGCTTTGGGTGGTATTCGTCTTCGATAAAATGTGAAATTTCTCTTGGATAGATATTGAGAAATATTTTTCTGTCAGGTTAATTATAAATGACACCAGATCCGTGAATTATATGTAATTTCAATAAAAATTGGAAAAGCGAGGAGAATGGAATATTAAAAGAACTAATAACATATACATAAACATTTTATATTTCGAATATTTTCTTCGACTTGATTATTCATTTTTACAATCGGTGGAGTGTTGAAACAACTATTCTCGCTACATTTTTAACATGCTAGGGAATAACCCACTCTTTCGACATCCACAAGCGGCTGCACATTTCTTTTTACACTTAAAAAATAATATTTGCAATAGATTATCCGGAGCTGGTGGTTGATTCATCGTTAGTGGGATGTACATGTAGGTGGTAATGATGTCAAAAATTGTATTTTTGTCTGCCTCTAATGAAGAAATCAAACCTCAATGTATTCAAATCTTTAGTTTTTGTCGTTACTCCATATAAACCCATAATACATGCTACACCTGCTTGAAATATATGATTGGGGTCCTCAATGACATTTTTGAATACTTCTGCTGTGTTGTGTTAATCAGTCTGTTTCTCTAAATTTTTGGCAAACTTGATTTTTCCTTTACTGAAAAACGCAGAAGTAGTATTACACCCTGTGAAAGCATACAGGAAGAAAATATGTTCTTTACACTTCGGTAGCGATTTTCCTAAACTTTTCGAAGAAAACATTTTTTGTTGAACTTTGACTCGGGATGGTTTCAGAAAATACATTTCTATCCTCATTCCCTAATGCTGTTGATAACACCAAGACATCTATACTTTCTGAAACAATTAATTGTTTATTTTTTTATTTCAAATTAATTGCTGTATCAACAGTTAATTTGTCGGCATCGCTTTCTGCTTGGCATGTAAAAATATTGTTATCAGCTGATATTATTTTTTCAATATTTCTATCTAGCGACTTTTATTTCTGTTATTCGACAAAAAGTATTCTTGAGCAATTTTCAAAGACACATTTTCACCGAATTCAATATCGGTACATTTATTTTTTGATGCGCGACGATTTCTCTCAGCTGATTTAATACTGTTTTTTAATACCCATCGAATACCACGTACGTGTTATCATTGTAATTATTTCTTGAATATCTCTTTAATACGTTTCATTCAACTGCCATTTACAACGATGTAGTAGCTCCATCAATAACATAATGATTATTTTCTACACTTTTCAAATTGATAAAAATTTCTGGAAATAATACGTACAATGTTGATTTTTTAGTCTTTCGTAGTTCGCCATCTTCAAATAGAGCCGGTGGATATGGTGCCAGCTCGTCTAATTCTTCATCGTTTTTTTTTCATAATACAAATACGTTGAAACAGCAGCAATGGATTAGCAGGAATAACATCGTAATGAATTTTAATTTTGTTATTTTTTGCCGATAGAGGATTCATTATAATTCTTTCTTATTCAAGAATGGATGGATTATCGTCATTGTCAATAATTTCGGCAGTTTACTCAGTGCGTTTTAAACCACGAGGATGTTATACTGAAACTGGTCTTTTAGGCGAAAAGTTTTACTGACCTAGTGAATTTTACCATTATGTATGTATTATGAAACATTGATATTCATACTATAAAAGAGAACATTCCACGTCAAAAATATAAATTAATTCACTGTAACTGTACTCTGAGGTCGAAACCTCTAGGCACTGCACTATACTATAAGGCAGTGGTACCCAAACTTGTCTTGTTCACGCCCCGTCTAAAACAAATTACAAATTCGGGACCCACCACTAGCAAATTCAACCGTAACCAATATGAATAAAGGGAATTTTTTAATAAAAAACAAAGTATAAATACAAGTTCAATCGAATAACTTCATGAAGTAATTTTATTAGGACTCATGAACTTGTTTCCTGTCTTTCCATTACAGTTTTGATGTCAACTTCAACTCGAATTACTTCCAATCTCAGTTATTTTGATATATCCAATTCATTTCGGTATTCGCAGCGCCCACTGAAAAATCACTCGCGACCCACCAGTGGGTCGCGACCCATAGTTTGGGAAACCCATAAGGAAATGATATTTCCTTGCAGTTGATAGTGTTCTACATGAATGATTGAAAACAGTCTCCATAGTAACCCAAGTAATTTTATTACGAAAGCTCCATTTATTTGTGAATAAAATGAACTGCGATTTTTCCAACATTAATTAATATCTGTCGAATTTTTAACGATTTTCGGAAGTATAGTATGTTTTTTACCTCGTAGGAAAAACCACATCCCTGGACTCTTTGTTGATAAGTTAACCTGGTAAACAATATACTATTAATGAACACCTGTGAGAGATGTTTGTGTGTATGTCGCCTGATATGATATGATTGTGGTACTATATCATGATAATCGTCTCAAGCTGAAAGAGAAATAAAACGTTAAGATCCCAACACTAAGTGATTAACTAATGCAGAATATATATATATATATATATATATATATATATATATATATATATATATATATATATATATTATTTTGGATATATCTTGAGTTTGTACCTCTCTCCTCCAATTCGTACCAAATAATAAACAGTATATATCGTTTCATTTTCTATACTGGCCCGTCCATGTTCTGAAAATACAGAATTTTTTATATGCTTCTTTCCTCATTTTTGTTTTCTTCTTGAACCAACCGATGTATCGCGATTCGAATGGTTCATTTTGGTTTTTTATGTCACATGCCGAGTTGACTTTTTCTTTGAGCTAACGAAGTTAAACAATGTCCATTGTGTCTATGAAGTGGATGGTTGACAGGTATCTTAAACAGACTTCTTCTTCTCCTGGTACTTGTGATAGGAATTATACGCAGGAATGTAAGATTTATCAATCTTTATCTCGACAAGTTTTGAAAAGTGAAATTCGTAAGAGGATGCCAGAGTGATTTAGAAAACTTAAAGTCAACGGATGTATTCAATGTACCTACCACACTGCTAAAATCAATAGCTAAGCAGCCCACATAACACACTCAGAAGGACCTTGTAACGTTCGTTTGCCACCCTAGCTAGAAAAATAGTATATCCTTTGGGTTCCAAAATGAAGTTCAATTGAAATGCGTCGAGAAGTCTTGGTCTAAATGTAGATTGCCTTACGACATGAACTATTCAAATCAAACGTATGCAAATCTCGGATCTCCAGACAATGAGAGTAGTTTTCTTCAATTCAACTGAACTTGCATTATATATTCCAATATACGGAGCAAGAGATATCAGGTTTGATGGGGTAATCAAACATGGGGGCAATGATATGTGCAAACATTTTCCTCATTTGCTTAGTGAGTTCACTAGAAACTTTTGACCTCCCTACTCTAAACTAAGTTCAGTCTCACTCACAAAATAAATGAAAAAGTTGTTTTATTCATACCTCCGCAGCCGTTTGACGAATCCCAATAACCTCAGAAGTTATTTTATCTTTAATACTTCTGATTCCTCAACACATGATTGACACAAAATTCACTTTTCTATGAGTGATTCAGTGTTTTCCAGACATCTTGCTCAGGAGTCCGTTTTGCACTTTTCTGATGCTTCCCGTCACTGAGTCTAACAGCCTATTTCGACGATGCCATTTGTCGCTGCAACTCGAGTTGCACGAATCTTCATTGATGCGATAAGTTGCAGCGACTTAGTGATCTCTGTGGTGATTTTGTTGCCGCAAACTATAAATATGTGGTGGCTCCATTTTGAAGAATAGTAATTTTGAATAATTCAATTATTTTTCGACACTGCAGAATTCAAGTAAAGTATTGAGTTGAATTTATCACAATTATAATTATTAGAAATGAAAATCATATTTCAGATGTGATAATGTTGGAATTTTATCTTGGTAACATTCGGTGATATTTTTCAATTTTGACTGACAGATCATTTTTCGCAGTGACAAGTTGCCGCGAGAAATTGCAGCGACAAATTGCATCGTCGAAACAGGCTGTATCTCTGCCAATATACTTGTTATCAAATTTTATTATATTGACATATGAACCGTCAATTTGTACCTTCATTTTCCTCACCATGTGTGCTCACTTTACACATATATCATAGAATGAATTTCGTACTCGTACAGCTATTTTCTGTTCTTCTTTCTGTATTCTTTTTGAGACGACATCTACTTTTTCCTGGAATACACTATTCTTCGGGATATTTCAAGTGCATCTGCAACTTTCTGGAATACAGTTGAGAAAAGTAATGACATTGTCTTTGTTGTTTTAATGGTTACTTTTCGAACAGATGCGTTCGCCCCTCTTCAAAATACCCGCTCTAGTTCAAGACAAATTGCTGTGCTTGTGAAAGGGTGCTTGTGAATAGAGAATACTTCCAGGCATAGTCTAAACAAGCTTTCATATATATTGTGAATGTTTTTGGTCTGTTTAAGTAATGTTTGCTCTCTCATAAGGGCTTCCACACTCCTGATTACTGTTGTTTGTGAATCCTGATAATACGAAATTATAGTCACAAATCTCAATGGTGAGGTTGGAAATCTCAAAGAATATTTTTGAATAAAACATATTATATTGTACTTACTTTGAAGGTGATGATGCCAAGAAAACTTCAGCTTCGAAAAGAACTGCTTTCGTCATACATTCGACTCCAAAAATAAGTATCGATGAAGGAAACTCCAAAGAGCAAAGAATGACGCCATACATGGTACTGCGCTAGTCAAAAGCATGTCTGGCAAGTTATGTTGACATGTAAAACACTTTGTCGGTTATCTCTCTTCACTGTATTGAGTATCAATCCTTTATACATTACCATAATTCTTTGCTTGCAAGACAAATGGTAACGAACTTTGATTTGCTCATAGCGGTTAACAGAAAGAGATACATGGAGCGTGTTTCAGCGTGACGCATGGGTAAAATTAATAATAATAATTGGACTGTAACTACAGTATGGACATCGGTATACCAGGCCAGTGCCCTTGCTGAGTTGGCTACCAACTGATAATAGCAGATTATACTTCCGAGTCAATAATGAAAGCTACTATTCTCGAATTTTTACGAACCGAGCTGCGTCAGTGGCGAGAAAGTAATATTCAAATCGAGAAAATTTGTGATACAGGAGGGAATAATGATAGAGACTATTAATCCCTCGCCATTATTCCCTAAGGGAATAATATATGGCATTTTAATGCAGGAATCATATGTATAATACTTACATTGTGTATGAGTCGTAAATAAAATAAATTATGAAGTTTCTGTATTAACGTCGATTTTTCTCACCCAGTTACGTGAAATACTCTCGAATGTAAAAGTAAAGTAAAAGATATTTCATGGTAATGGACGAAGAAACTTATTATTTAGAGCCCCTCGATGACACATCTTTCGTCATTTAGTCTGTATGAATACCTTAAAAACTTACTTCAAGAGCCAGCCAGTCGATGAACATCTGGATTGGAATCTGAGTGAACTACATGATATCAACACAATCCATTGCATACCAATTGCCAAACGAACAAAGTCAAATCGAAAACTGAATAATCCTCATCTGGGCTTGAATACATTCGTGGTGTCTGCCGCGACGGAACTGGAAAAATTGATCATGTTCCATACGAGCAATGATCACGAAAGCGGTGGGCAAGATTCTATTAACATCTATTAGCGAAGTATCATTGATAATGATTCCTGAATGAGATCCATCATCTTTAGTGTTTGTTCTGATGTCAGACTTGATACATGGGAGTCTAAGACAAATCGAACAACATGTATAATGCCCAACTGAATGTAAATTATGTTTTGGAACAAAAACATGAAAACCAAGACATATTCCATATTTGTGACTGTCTAAGTAAGCAGTTAACCCTTATTGACTGAGAAGTGTCTTCTGGGTTGACCCATCCAAGTACTAACCGCGCTCGGCGCTGATTAACTTCAGATATCAGTTAACCTGATGAGCTCAAGCTATTGTTGTCAAATAGGGCAACGGAAGATTCTGACGAGCATTTACGCAAAGCCCACTGCATAACATTATTCACGAATGCTCCAAACTGTGGCTCAATCAAATTATTCCCAGTTTTTGTTCGCAATTTTTTTACCACACGAAGACGTGAAAGTCAAGGTTTCAGAGTTTCTGGAGCAGCCACTCGAAATATCGTAAATTATTGTCGATTATTCGAAGGAGGAATTGTCTTTCAATGTCTTTAATAAAATCGTGGCATTTTGTGAAGACAACATACAGCATAAACGGCATGTTCGGGGAAAAGAATAAGGAAGGAAGTGATTATGTTTACTTAAAATTGAACGAATCACTCAGCAGACAGCTTATTGGAATTGGATGTGGAGCCCACATAGTCCACAACGCAATCAAATTGCCGCTGATTGTCTTTCTGTTGATTTTGAATGGACCATAGTAAAAATGTACTCATTATCCTACATCTATAGCATTTGAGTAGAAGCTTTCAAAGAGTTTTGTGATTTCACAGAGACAGAGTACCACAAACTGATGGGCTTCGGTAAAACAATGTGGCTTGCGAGAGTTGCAATATTTCAGCCTTGAAAACACTATTTTTTGACTATCGGCAAATGTTCTTATATTTTAAAGACGTTTTTGAGGTAACCTGACACTGAAAGATAATACAATTTTCCTTCCTCACATCGTCTGTGACTTGCTTTTGAAATTGCGAGAAAGAGATATATTGATCAGCAGAATTTAAAATCTGCGGCGTCTGAGTTTTATAGAACAAGTAAAGAATACTTGGAGCAATGGTGCCAATTCAACACAGAACTGGAAATGTTTGAATGGGCAGATTTAACGAAAGTGCCCACATCGGGAGAGGTACATAAAGTGCTGAATTTAGTGATCACGCAAGGGTTCATCAGCAGCAGCCAAAATACGAAAGTATGGAATGCCGAGAACATTTCTGCTGAAAACCGTTGGATCGAATCATTCAAGCACTTTTGTGCCAATAATCTTCATTTATCCATCTTCTCTATAATAATTGAGTATGTTATGTGCCTGCCTGGAAGTAATACACCTATCGAAAGACTTTTTTTCCAAATGAAGGAATTATGTGCAAGTGATAGAACATGTTAAGTGTCGCAATAATGAAAGCTATTCTGATAACAAGAATAAACATAGACACCAATAACCTGTGGTAGAAGTCCATTGTATTTTCTGCATCGTAAATAGACACTAATCTAAAAATAAAACCCGATATTTTGAAACAAATTTGTTCAGTCGACAAATACAAGAATACAACTACAAGTCACGCCACTACTGAGGCTTAGTAAGTCGTACCTACTTTAATACGTTGATCATTTTGTGTCATTCTAGCTTCTATAATGGAAAACTTATCAAATACCAAAAACTTTTTTTACTATATAATTTCTCAGATGTCCCGCTCGATATCTGGATTTTTTGTAACAACATCATTTTCTTTGATCAATCAAACTTCAATTTTATTATTGACCAAAAAATCCATTTCAACCCCTTGTTTGGATTTGATTTCATTGATTTGTATTCTATCCTTTCGTTCTTAGCAACAGGTTTCAATAGAGTGAATAACATAGGCCACGTTTACACCGTCGCTTGGTAAGCTGACTAATGACTTTATTTCAACCAACTAATCTTGGTCATCTTGGTGTAAACAGTACACTTGGTCAGGTGACCAGCTTGGTTTGGTACCGAAAATTGTTGCGTACCAGACCAAAATCATCAAGTGACCAAGATGATGTAAACACCTAAGGCCTTGACTATCCGGCAATATGCAAAATTTGGTTTGAATCTTTGCTAAGCGTAAGTACTAAAACTCCTCAAATCCATTTTTGTATCTATCAACAGAACCACATATCTCAAATCTAATGTTTATTATCTACTTTGAATCTGAATCTATAAATCCATGAATTATTGACGTTTTTATGTGTTAGTAGAGTTGCAGAGCTGTTTATACTTCTGTCACATTCTCTGGTATGTTTACCAAATAAGAACCAAACATGACCAAACTGTTTACTAATTGAACATGGTGTAAACAGGCAGTAACTTATTGACTTGGTCTGAATTTGGTATGGTCAATTTGGTCAGAATACCAAATTAGCGCACAGTGTAAACGTGGCCATAGACTATAGATAATGGAAGTCCGAACCGTTACAATTCGGCAAGAAAGTTTGTCAACCACATTCAAAATTGCATTTTATAAGTGAAAGAGAAGCAACCAGTTCTTCAATCAAATCAAACGGGAAATCTTTCAAATATTCATCGAGGTAAAGAATAACCCATTTTACAAAATTTTTTGCCATCAATAAGTAGGAAGCAAAACAGTTGTACGATACAAATCTCACAGTCTTAAGGAAACCTTAACCTTCGATATTTCAATTATTATATTCATTTTGAACACATGTATCGTCTTCATTTAATATTTGGCATAACAACTTTATAATATATCGATGCGAAGAAGATTCTGATGATGATTTCTTCCCAAAAATTTTCAAATTTCATTATCTTGCAATAGTCTTCATATTTCCACTTGTTACCCTTTGGAATGCCTTCAGAAATTGTTATCAGTTTAAAATATTTCTAATGTGCTAAATTGAAATGAAGATCCTTTCGAACAATAAATACTTAAAACAAGTGTGTTTTGAAAAAAACATTACGAGAGAGAGATAAAGTTCTTGATTGATTGATACGTATAAAAACAAATGTATTAAAAAAAATAATTTCAAAAATAAATGCATACATAAAAAAATAGTTGGCTGTGGAATAGGGTATATATAGTTCGTATAACCTAAATCTAGAAAAATATCAGTTCCGCAATTCAGAACCCTGTTAAATTGAATAACGAACTATGTACTTACAACTCCAATTCTAACAATTCTGATGGATAAACGATGAGATTGGAAGCTTTGGTGTAAAAGTTGAAACTTTTACTAGAGATCAATTACAATTATTTGATACTGTATCAATTTTCTTCTCCTGAAGATGCTAACCTTGTTAGCAAAACGCGCGTCGAGTGCAATAATATCAGTTTGTTTTTAGGATAATTGATCTCTAGGAAAAGTTTCAATTCTGATGGTGAAACAAATTGAAGTTAACAATATATTCTTTCTACCAAAATAAAAATCAAGGCCAAAAATTGTTCTTAATAATATGGCATTTATCTAGTCGCTAAAAAAAATCATATTTCTTTTTTCCATGCCAAATAAATCGAAGACCTTTGAGAATGTATGATTTTATCGATAAACACAGCACAACACGAATAATACGAAAAATACTCATTGTTATTTGATATTTTCGTAAAAGTTCATCGCGTCTCAACTAGATAGACAAATCTAAAATTCCGGGAGGGGCATCCCCCCCTTTTGCCCAGGGGGCTCCGTCCAGGTCACCTTTTGCATGCAGTGACGAAACCATGCCTCTGTTTCTTCGTGTGTGGTTCTCCATTCGAAACTATTTTCAGCAATTTTGAAATTATGAAAATACAAATCCAGTACCACTCATAAATAGTCCGCCCATGACTGTGAAAGCATTATCATAAAATAGGTTGAACAAACTGTTTTATCTATCTGCTGCATTTCATGTAGAACTGGATGTGTGTTAACATAAGAAATAACTAGAAAAAAGCCACTTTTATTTACCCCGAGAAATGATATTCAACTTCTAAAAACTAACGTATTTTTTTTTTCCTTTCGGCTCTCTTCAGTTCAGAAGAAAACTTTGGAACAGCATTAACGACGTTAAATGACAATTTTGACGATCAAGATCACCATTTGAGAGGAAAAAATTATTGAAAATACCTAATATGGCTCCCCAAAAAGCGACAATGATTTCAATAATTTTCAACTATCAAATCGTTGTTCTGATGCGTGAGATCGTTACGTCATGACGTTAACGACGTCTGAAATTCTGAAATAGAACTGTTCGGAAATATCTCTTGGTAATGGTGGCCGAAGAGTGCGTCTATTTGGGGTTATCGAATTATTTTTGAGAGTTGAATAAGAGACGATATTCTTCCAATCATTTTTGGCTTCATGCACTCATTCAGTTCATTATGAAACGATATAACGATTAAATAACTTCGAGAAAAAATGATCTACTATGTTGTCATTCAGGATTATAAACAAATATTCCCTGTAAAAAAAATGACCGTCCACTCATTCTCAAATTGATCGCATATACAACTTGCAGTATTTTTTAGATTTTCCATTACTGGAAACTCGGCTGCATTGCACGATATATTGTGCGAAACGTCACCAACTATCAAACGGTTGAAATTGAACCTGCACATATATAGTGGATGTGTCCATTACAAATATGTGCCACTTTGGGGCGAGTTAGAGTACACATGAAAAGGGACAATTTTCAGGACTATTCGGTGAGAAAAAAAATTGGTATGACTACACTCTTTGCGGAAAGGGAGCCTTTTTGGAATGGTCTTTCAATCATGTGCCCAACTGTGCTTCATTTTTGAAAATCGAATCTACCATTCCATAGTTCTCCAAACGAACGATAAATAGCATTTTTTGAAAAAAAAACTAATTCAAAATTCAATTCACCATATGTTAATTGATATCAAAAAAGTACTGATTCAGTTTTCTCTGGAAATTCTAACTGAAAATCTCTTCAAAACTGCGATACGTATTTCCTTTGCAAATTCCTCCCCTTCCATGACATTTGAACGTGACAAGATACAAGTCAATAATACAAGTCATTATTGCGAGTAGTATACTCTACTTTATTTACGACTAATTTATTTATCATAAATAAATGATTCTTCAGTTTCATTCAGCTCAATACAATTACACAAACACTACCTACGCCTTTGACACTGACACTTTGGAGTTTGGTTTTCATGGTAGCAATTCGAGAAATTTTGAGATAGGACTACAGGAGGGAATAAAGGCAGTCTATTAATCCCCCGCCATTACTCCATAAGGGAATGATAAATGGCATTATACTGCAGAAACCATAAGTATAATAATTACAATATGAAATAGTCGTAAATGAAATATTATATGCCACATGTGTTATGTTTCCCAATAAGTCATTCGATAATTTATATAAATCTTTCTCGCGTGACTTCTTTTCAACATAACAGACCATAAATAATTATTCTCCATATGGTTATTTAGAAGTTTACCCTTTTAATTTTCCAGTGTGAATTATAGTTTGAATTTTATAACTTTTTTTCCAGAGTACCGACGTAGATGACTACGAAAAGCGTAGGGAATATATTTCCGGTTTCAGTGGAAGTTACGGTAACGCCATCATCACCTTGGACAAGGCGGCGTTATGGACGGATGGTCGGTACCATCTCCAGGCAGACGAACAGATCGACTGTAATTGGCTCCTTTTTCGCGAGGGCCACAAGAACATTCCTACAATGTCCGATTGGCTGAAGACGCATATGCCAAAAAATGGCAGAATTGGTCTCAATCCGAAATTGGTGTCGGAATATATGTGGAATAAATTGCGTTCAGAACTGAAGGGAACCAGTTTGGAACTGGTAGCTCTGAATGTTAGCTTGGTTGATATCATTTGGCCTCCGGAGGAGAGAGGTGTCAAGAGAAGTAAAGACGCATTTATATTGGGCATGGAAAATGCAGGTACATATCCATTTAAATCTTATATTATAATAGTTCTGAAAAGGGAAGGAATTGACACATATTCGCCTTGTGGTATTGTTATGCTCAGTCATAGTAAACGAACTGTCCATTTGAGGAAAGATCTATCGTAAGTTATAAGTGACATTGGAACGTCGGTGGACGATGTTTTTCAATATAGGTCCTGCCTTGCTACACTCAGTTCGTGTTCGTATACACTTTACCTATTCATATTTTGGGTTGTATGTTGAAACGTGAGCAAACGCTTTTTTTCACTTTTGTCGACACCGACATACATGTAATAGAGTTAAGAGAAAGAGATAAAACCTTCTCCTCACGTATGTATTGCTGATATCTGATAAGTATATTTTGATACTACAACAATTGATATTGATGGCTAAAATGTACGTCAAAAATGATATAATATTCGTTAGTGATCTAGAGTTGATTTCAATAAGATTATTCATTCTTCGAGAGATCAGACTCGGGGAATCTTAAAAGCATTTCAATGTTCCTGAAATGTATTGATTCATTCATTCACTTCGCGAGTTCCACAGTTTAGATGAAGATACCACGGTATTTCTATTACTTCTTTGTTAGACTGTGGCAGGAACGTAGATTTAGATATACCTCATGTTACTTTTAGAAAGTCAATATGAGAACTATTCCTGTCATCTCACTCCTTCCTCATCTCAGAAAGCCATAAAAATTCATATTACATACATATAACCTCGTTTTTTCTAAGCATTGCCCTATATTTTATTTAGTTTGTTCACGAGTCGTTTGACAATTATATCATACTACCATGTTTATGATTACTAATTAATGATAAACTAAATTAAAAATACCAACAATTTTTTTGTTATTCTACTTTTTCTCAAAATTTTACTTTAATTGTGAAATATCATTTTCAAAACGTGATAAATTACTTTAACGTCAATCGGAAAAGTAGCTATTCGGTGCTCAGAAATGAATTCTCGAATATTCTGAAGTTTTTCAGGAAAAAACTACACCACTAAGATGAACGAAACAAGAAGAGAACTTCGAAAACATGGGGCAGATGCTATGGTTGTTACGTCTTTAGATGAAATCGCTTGGCTCTTGAATATCAGAGGCCGAGATGTACCAAATTCACCGTTTTTGAGAAGCTACGTCATTTTGGATATGCAGAACGTATTTCTTTATGTCAATATCAGTCAGCTTCAAGATAATAACGTTCGTGAAAAGTTACATTCCGACTCCAGAATCATAAGGAGTGACTCAGTTTTGTAAGTATTGCAATCGAAAGAAAAAATATAGAACATCATAATCGCAATCAGTAAAATCATGATGGGCTAGTTGACGCCTTTGCAATAAATTTCCGATCTGAAGATTTAAATCAAATGAAAATACTTCACGGACGTGTCGTTTACAAAGCGTGAAGATTAGATCATTTGTTTCTTCTCTAGAATACGTCAATTTAGCATCCAACACACAAGTATTTAAAGTTTTCTTTCTGAAAAAGATTCAATTTTCAACCTTATCGATCAAATATCCCATTTGACGATTGTTGAATTGAAATTTTTAATTTTTTCATTCTTTGACCAAAATCCATTTCAATCTTTCGTTTGGATTCGAGTGCCTCATTTGATTACATTCTTTTGATCATATTTGACAGAAACCTATCTTACTTTTCAAAACTCTGCACACACCAAAAGAGAATTGTAATTCAATTCCATCATTCAATTCAATCAATTCTAGTAGAGTTAATTATCATTTATACAGACGAAGTCCGAACAAATACCACGCATTATTTCAGGTTAAGAGACTACGATGATATTTGGAGAGATCTCAGAATAAAATCTCAGTTGTATAAGCATATTTTGGTACCATCACATTGTGTATACAGCGAAGGAGCAAGTCATGCTATTTATGAGCATATTTTTGCTGATCGGAGACTGCCAAGACAATCTCCGATCATTTATCTCAAAGCTATCAAGAATGCCGTGGAAATAAAAGGAATGCAAAATGCGAATATTCGAGACTCCGCTGCTGTTTGTGACTGCTTTGCTTATTTAGAGAAAAGGGTGAGTTCTGATGAGAGCATCTAGCATAAATCACCATTTTAATTGTTGTTCCAGATGAATGCTGACGAGAAACTGATGGAGCTAGATATAGTTGAGCTTCTCAACGAGTACAGATATGAACAGAATGCCAGTTTAGGTAATAGTTTCAGGACTATAGCAGGATATGCATCTAATGCTGCTCATCCCAACTACGAGCCCACAGTCAACACGAACATACAAATTTTCAAAAATAGCACTCTCGTTTTAGAATCGGGTGGTCAATATTTTGGTAAGTACTCAATATGGTGATAACTGTATAGTCATTATGTCATAACAAGGACTCATTTATCTAGTTAAAACAAATTCAACAATGAAATTTGAACCTGACGAATGAGATGAAAACAATGGGCAGTTTTGAAATTAAAACCCCGCATTGATTGGTATATACATACTCTCTCATTTCATTTTTCTAGATGGTACAACTGATGTTACTCGTACGCTTCATTTTGGTGATCCTACTGACGATATGAAAGAGGCATACACAAGAGTTCTAATAGGGTTGATTCAGCTGTCGACCCTGACATTCCCAAGTAACATGAAGATGGCTGTAGCTGATGCCCTAGCAAGAGCTTCCTTGTGGGAAGTAGGTTTAGATTACCTTCACGAAACCGGAAATGGGATCGGAGCGTTCTTGGGAGTGCAAGAATGTGAGTTCATGTTCTATCAATGATTAGATGAAGATGTATGTATAGTGGTGTGGTCTTTAAAATATATGAGAATAAAGAGAATATAAAGTTCACATTGAAATTTTCCTGTGATTGGTTAACTTGTGCCATTTTAAGAAGATTCAATTTTTGATTATTTCAAGTTTCCTGTGGTTATGAACAATTTTGATGGCGGGTTAGGAATGATATCCAGTTATTTTTTCTCACAATCTCAGGACCTCTTGGTCATGAGCCGGACAACTGTACATGATTTCATCTGGCTCTGGTATACAAGGTAATCAAGCTTTAGGGCTTTATGTCACTTTGGAAGAAAAAACACAACGAAACAAGCTAAGTTTGATACCTTGCGTGTGAATATCCTATAGAGAACCTTTCTCCTTCCTTCCTGGTTGATAAGGAAACATTGTTAACAATAAGTCTAAACCGTTTTGAAAGGGGGTAACTGTTCTCGACAGATTCATCGTTTCTCTTTGTGAATGAATCAAATGTCTAGGAATGATATACACATACCAACAAGGAGTGTTTGCTATTTTTCATGTTACTTCTCATTTTCATGTTTTATATTCTCTTTGCATAGATTTGGAGAAGTGAAAGCCAAGAATCCGTTCTTTAAACGTTCGTCTGTAACGATCATCAATAACGAAAAATCCAAAATTTCTTCAACTGGCCATAATAAAATCACCAGAATTGAAAAACTTTCGATTCGACTTGAATCTTCTTACTTTCTTGCATACTCCAATGATTATTTTGTTCTTGTTTCCAGCGCCGATTATAGTTCATTTTGATTCAGATACAAGCTTTCAACAAGTTTTTAAACCTGGATATTTCCTGACAAATGGTAAGAGCGAGTAAAAATTCCAATTCTCTATTCTCACAAAGGAAGTTTCAGAACCGGGCTTCTACAGGGAGGGAGAATTTGGCATCAGACTGGCAAACGTCATGGAAGTTTTCGAAAAACCGTGGTTAAAAAGCGGTGGTCATACATTCCTTGGATTCAAAGTGGTGACTTTTGTCCCATTTGAGCCGAAGCTGATAAAGTTAAGCCTTTTGTCCACTCAACAGGTAATCAATTCTCCTGGAATGAACCTATCGGAATGGGTATAATTTATTGAATTGCTGTGAGAAATGTATTTTTGTGTCCAAATTTCATTCATAGGCACCATTTCCTGTCGACATAAGCTGTGCAATACTTTCCTTGTGTGAGAGTGGAAAGCAAAATGGAGTGGAAATAACATAAAACCGTGGAATATCACAAAAAAAATCAAACATTTTCAGATTATCTCTAGAAAAATAAGGTTTGGTCGACTTCTTGCTATAACCGTTCGAAAACCGTCAGGGACATACTCAGTAACGAAAATGTGATGGGACTGGTTATGAATCGGTTCGAAAATTAAAATCATGTATTAGACTTCTTCTTTGATTTTTCTTCTTACGGTTCGCAAACTATCGAACTAGTACTTGCTCAGGAGTAGGTATTAATTCCGAACTTTTATTTGCACATGGGTACTAGAACGAATTATTTCCGTTTTGATATGACAAGTTTTAGCTGTCATTGAATAATCTACGAGCCACCAAGAAGCATTCGACTTTTAGTGGAGTGATAATGGTTCTGGGACTTTCAGTAAAAACTACTAGATTTTTTATTGTGCAACTAGTTCTACCCAGAACTATAATCGCCCTAGACCTAAGCTTGAAATCAGAAGTCGAACAAATCTATGGTATATTACATACTAGCTGAATCGGAAAATCATTCATTCCTCTCAACAGAACTTATTATATTACCCCTGTACTTGAGAAAATGGCTGATGAAACGGAAATGTGCTATTTCTGGAAACTGATGTTGTAGTTGATGAAAAATGAGATTGGAACCTTTGGTGTAGAAGATAAAATTTTCTTAGAAATCTGTTACAATATTGTTCGCATCGTGTGCAAAAAATATCAGTTTGCAATACAGGGATTGGACCATCATATAAAAAAAGTTGACTGTCTTTGGCTCTCTAGTACCTTATTTTGATACACAGCTTTACACTCAAAATGATACTCTATAGTGATGCCAATTTGTATTTATTTCTTTGGTGAGTAATTTCATCAACCAGCAGTAAATGTGTGAGTAGTAGCAGTTTGTGAGGATTTCGTGAGGATTCACTAAATTTTGTGAAGGTTTTTGGAATGGGGCGTTTCTTCCGTTACTCTCACTTATAAATGTGACAATCAAGCCTTGTTCCTTTTTGATTTTGTTATGACATTGACTCTCCATAGTCTTCATTTGAAATTAATGAAATTAATTATTTCATTCGATATGACTGTGAGGTTTTTAGGGTATTTGAATCAATCGCAGATGCTGATGGCATATAGCGATTGGCCGTTTTCTGAGAGGTAGACCTCGCTTGATAACAGAAACACCCTTATTGTCCATACCTAGAAAAGCGCAGAAAGTAATATAATATTTACCATCAAATACAAATGGCCAATGCGGCATTATATTATATCACACTCCGAGGGTACTTCTAGAGCTGCATTTTCGAAAAAAACCAATGATATTTTTATAAAATTCTCACATTTTGAGAATTTGAGTATCTTCGTCAATTTGTGAGTGAAATGCGAATATTCTGTACCGAACTTTGGAGTAGGTATTTCGTGCAATTCCCATTGGAAACACTTATTGTTGGTTTCATACGTTTCCCAGTTTTGGGAGTTTCCCATTGAACTAAAGGAAATATTAATATACAGCATAGGCATTACAACTAATGGACTGGCCCTAAGAGAGAGACTGGCGCCATGTTGTGATAGTCATTCATTTAAAAAAAACAAGAATCTTTAAAAAAAGTACAATTATTAAATCAAATAAGTCTCTGTTAATGACAATCGACAGTCAGAGGCCATGAACATAAAACAGCCATCAGAACAGTCCCATCAAACTATAACTATCATATGACACTACTGCGGAATGAGCAATAGAATACTCCACATATAACCTCTAAGCAAATACCTTCCTCAAATGTAACAGATAAAGAGAGGCTGAGAAGGATAGAGTTATTCAAGCATAGAATTATCATTCTGTCCTTCACAATATCACTTCAGTGTGCATATCCTTTCTCTCTCTTATATATTCCGCATCGTGTTATATGGAGAAAACTGTCCTAAAGCCCAGTCCATAAGTAGTAATGTATATGCCCTATGCTATAAAGCAACTATCTCCTCATGAAAACACTGCATGATTTCGATTGGAAGGAAATAATCAATATTTTTTTCGTCTAGCGAAAATGGTTGAACAACTATAATGAACAAGTCCGGCAGTTAGTTGGTGCAGAACTGAAGAGGCAAAACCGAATGGATGGATTCTATTGGATGATGGGAAAAACCAAAGTTGTTCCAGAGCATGGCCATGGACAGATCATCAAAAGTCAGACTTTTCTATTGACCGGAATATTCATACTTTTTGTTCTATAGAAGTGCCAAAAGTTTTGCACTTAAAACAGCTGTTTTCATTACTTAACTGAGAGCACAGCTTTACAGAGGCCTTTCTGGTGAATTGCGTAACAAATAATGAAAAAGTGTCAATACTAGAGCAAAAACTGAAATCGATATTGAAATCGGTTGAGAAACCGAAGAGTTATTGAACATTAAAGCATACTATATTATATATGTGCATTACTCATGTAAGACTGAGTTTTGTATGGATGTTATATGGCGATGGGAACATGTTCCACAAATGGTGCCATCGAGTAATTTCGAATTTCAAACTCTCATTTCAGTTCGTAAAGTTATTTCAAAAACCAACATCTCTGTCATATTTCTCCAGTGAAAGTGATTTAATTGATATAATAAAAAATTCATTCGACCTCCCCATTGAATATTGAATTGAATATTGAACAAGTAGTCTTTTGAAATGACATGGAAATTAATGGAGGAATTTCAAGAAGTATCAAAAAAAAAATTACCAAAGAAATATATTTAAATATATCAGCATCTGCTCGAGGATATTAAAAAATTATACATCTGGTATTGATTCAAAATTGCAAAATCAAGAGTAGTCAAGACTTGATAATCTTTAATGCGTGGCATGTCTTTCAAACTTATATTTATTCTTCCTACATTTTTGATATGCTCATAACCTATACAGAAGAGCAAAAATTCCACCTTCCAATGTCACCTCGGCCGAATGACAAGCTCCCAAAAACCTTCATAACAATTCCGACTTTATATTCTCCCGACCGACAAGGGAAACGCCACCGTAATCCTTAATACCACAGACTACATTGATAAGCTTACAGGATTATTCAACTCTCCTGAATACAAAATTAGTGCAAGAGACCCAACAACCTTTCTCGAAAAAAAGACAATAACTATCATCAACAACAATATTATATTGACCAGAAAAAATATTTGTTTCCCAGGGAAAAATCTTCACATACACCTCGAATATATGGCCTTCCCAAAATACACAAGCCGAAGATTTCCTTCCTCCCCATAGTTAGTGTATTAGCCTCACCAACACAAGCTCTAGCTGAATATCTCGCAAACATTCTTCAACCCCTAGCAGAACAACCCTCATCATATATTCGAATAAGCTCATTCCATTTCATAGAAATCATCAAACCTGTCAATTTCCGACCCACAGCTATCATGGTAAGCTTCGATGTAGTAACCCTTTTCACAAACATTCCCCCAGCAGATACACTTAGCATCCTGAAAAACAAACATCAAATCTCCCAAGACACGCTCAACCTCATTAGTCATTGTATGTCCAGTACATACTTTCTTCACCAGTATTTGCAAACCTCATCTTGAAGTCGACGTGTTGGCTACGTTATATGGATGATGTCTTTGCTATCTGCACACACCTTCCTTAACCACCTTGAAAATATTCACTCCTATATAAAATTCACCATGGAAATGGAGATGAACAACACTATTCCTTTCTTTAATGTCCATATCACAAAATCCAACCATTAGTTCACTCATACTATCTACCCACGCACACCAACGAATATCTCAATGCCAACTCCCACCATCATCCAGTTCAGGTGAGCTCCGTACTGAACTCTCTTATCAACAGATTCATCAAACTCACAAATGACCACAATAGACCAAGTCAGCTGAGAAAGCTCACATCTGCCCTTCTTCAAAACGATTATTCCTACCCCCAAATCCAGAGAACCATTCAACGCCAGCAAACTCGCTTTACGCGTCACCAACCACCGGAAGATCCGGCTGAAAGCCCGAAAGTTTTCCTTCCTTTCATTCGGAGAGTCACTGATAAAGTGAGCCGAATTCTGACAAAACACGACATCAAGACAGTTTTCACAGTAAACAATCAAATACCTACCCTGCACTCACCTAAAGATAGAATACATGAATCACAAGGAATATATGAAATTCCTCATCACGACTGCCCGAGAACATACGTAGGACAGACGAACCGACGAGTATCGAACAGGTCCTACGAGCACGTACCAGCAGTACGTAATTCGGGCATAACCTCGACTCTCTTCAAACATATCCACGAAATCGGACACAAAATTGAACCCGAAGACCATTGCCACAGCAAAAACACTCCACTCCAGAATAATTCGCGTAGCAATAGAAATTGAAAAACGTACTCAATGCCTCAACAAACGAGACGACTCACAAAGGCTTCCCAATTCCTGGAACAAATCCTTCAATTAATCCTTTGCAAACCAGGCCTTCATCGGGTCCGACCACATGTTCAACATCGTCAGACTCTCATAGATACTCCTAAATATGTCATAAATACATTCCTTTATCCACAAAACTACAGTCTTCCTTTTATCAAGATGAGAATTGGGGGCTAAGGAGACTTAGACCTCGGCATCAAGTCGCGAAGAAGTCTTGATAATGGCTCCAAAGTGGGAGCCAAAACGTCAGCAGAATGATTCCAGACGCGGTTCAACCGGAAGTTCCAGTTTTTCGGGATGAATTGTATATTTTCCAACAGTTTTTATTCATACGTGATACTGGCATCGTAGTTAAAATATTCCCTCGATCATATTTCCAATCATCATTTGAAAGTTGAATAAAATATTGAAAATAATATTGCTATTATTAAAACGAAAAAGATTGAAAAGTTTTTCTTGGCTAGATGTTTTTCGAGATGAGTAACCCCTTAAAAATTAAAGTAATTCACCTTTATCATTAATTTATTAAATGAAACTGGTCGATATAATGAATATCCATATTGAAAAATATTAATACTTGCCTGTGAGGTCTTCAATTTGAAGAAAAAGCTGTATTGTTATATTATATCATTTGATGTTGGTTTGTGTGATAGACTAAGAGCTACATGAAAAATCAAGTATAACGAGCATGGAAGATTCATGTCTATGGCACTAGATCACCGTTAAGTAACTTCAGCCTGGGAAATAACAGAGGTGGCGGACCCCAAAAAGGTCAAATATAGCTTTTTCAAAGTCAATTATCGTTTTTGTTTCCGGATCATCTTATTCAATTGACTATGGCTTACGGCAGTTCTTTTTTTTTTTTGAATAACACCAAAAATGATTAATCGGAACTGTTCAGAACAGATGATTTGACAGCTATGATAAGCAAAATCATTTTCGAAAAAATATTCAAAAATAAATCTCCATTCATCAATTATCGCAGTTGTGAGCGCTCGCCACAGCTTCAATCCATCAGTGTGAACTGGCAGAAAGTTGATTTAAGAACTCTACCAGGCAATTCGTAGGAATTAATCATCCATGTATGTATCCTACCTTTTTTTTCATTCAGTTTCGTATCCCTGTTCCTATGAAGTAGACTGCTTATTGATGAATGGATATTAATATTACTTTTGATTCCAAGAATGATAAATTGATATAAATCCAAGGTGTGATCTACATGTTGTATATAAATGATGTTATTTGAACATGGTGGGTTCGGGGTCGAAATAATTTTTGTTTTTAATCATTATATTTATCTTTGTCAAACAATTTAACGAGGGCACCCAGAAGGTAGAGACTTGTGCAAGCAAGGGACTACAAATATTCTAGAGGGCCGTAGTATTCTGAGGTATATTACTGATTGGTAGCGCATTCGTCATTTTAATCGTAGAGAATCTTAGGAACCTTACCAAATAGGTGTTGCATGTAGACAACCAACAACAGTTTATCGAAACCCTCAGACAACAGTGAGTGGTGTTAATCTAATACAAACGGGCGTCATTGCCTACTCGACCACCAACCCGTCAAGTATGATTTGGATCCATGAATTAGAATCGCATTTTTCAGTTTCTACAGAAAATATAATAGTAATCAAAAATTTCAAGTGAATCTTTTTCAGGAAGGAAAGTTACATACAAAAAAGTACTCGGATGGAAATAATCATATGATAATACACTTGCCTTTTTCGATATAAAGAACACACACGCAACTAGTTTTTTGATCCACTTTCGTAGGTAGGAGAATTTTTTCGAATTTTGTCCTGAGATACCATCCAAACTTACTGAATACTCAATAACACATCCATTTGACTTCTGCACCTGGGATATAGCCTGCTATTTGTAATCATCTCGTGCCATTTCACACTGATCAGTAAGCACATATTTAGATCGGAATGGATTTGTTGACAGAAAACAAATCTATAACAAACTATTGAGTTTTCGATTACAGCGTTTCCCTTGAAACTGGCAATTGAAAAATATTTATATTTGTCTTTTCCTTATATCTTTAGTTGAGAATTGTATTATTTTTGTACTTATTTATGTCGAAGAATAAATTATTATTAAAAAACCCTGTGTTTCACTGATAGCTAGATCATAAATATTTCTTTTTTTTCTGAGAGATGGGTTCCATTTCCATGAATTTGAGTTCTCGAATATTGTTCATTGTGGTTTTGACTTGTTTCGTTATTTAGAGCTTACTCCGTTTTTTTATTCAGTGGTGCTTATGGTTGTTGATTTGAAACTTGTTAGTTAGTACCACGTACGATATTCCCGCTTTTTGTTCTTACCAGGAGTGTAAAGCTACAGATACGGCTTGTACCGAAGGAGAGTACATAGGATCTATAATGATACATATTGAAATCACGCAATGATTCTAAATGACGATTCGCATTTCGATTTGAGGTATAATTATCATTTGTCGCCATGTTTGAAAAATATTCACACAGAAACTTGTATTCCGATGTGTAGATACAAATGAGGAAGCAAAACTCCTGCATTATAAAACCAGTGAAGCACACGTTACTCAGCACTTTTACACCTTCTTCCACCTGCTTTATCAATGATTTTTCCACATTTTATTTTTCATGGAAAAACTCCATACTGATATTCATCGACGTTCATATTATTATTATAGAGATTTATCTGTGTGAGTTTGACTGAAAGCTATTGAAACTTCAAAATAAAGGTAACAATAGAAGTTTCCCTACGGGAAATGAAAGTTTTTGCATTGAAATAATCTTGAAATTATGAATGATCTACGATAATGACAAAAAATTCCAGTTCTCATTCTGAATTGATTGCCATCTTTTGACATTACGCACAAGTAAGCGATCTCATCTCATTAGCATTGTTTATAGAGATATAGTTAGTCAATGCCTGTGAATGGAAAAGACATGACTTGGAAACGAAATCACTTGTGCCATCTTCCCGTATTATATACACGTATATATGTGGTAGTGACAGAGCAGTAGGCAGTGGCGGATCCAGGATCAGGTCAAGGGGGGTCTATAACTTAAAATTTATATATATTATATATATATATATATATATATATATATATATATATATATATATATATATATATATCCCACAGTAGATAGGTCCTCCGATAACAGTACATTTGCATTTGATAGGTCCTCCGGGTGCGATGAGTCCTCCGTATACGGAAGACCTATCACTTCACATGTTAAACGGTCCATGACTTCATAAAACATTACCAGAACAAATTTCAGAAGGATGACCTGAAACGTGTTTTTCGCTATTTTGTATAGTTTGAGTTGCCGTTTTCTCAATATCTGAGGGTGATGTCGCTGTTGGGCGTAAACTATCACGCGTATATGCTTTTCCTGTCCTTCAGTGGATCCGTCCTCCGGTGTATTAGTCATTAACAATTCACTGTAGATAGGGCCCCCAACGATTTGGCAATACTGCTTCGGGTACATTTAGGGAATATTGAATTCATTTAGGTATTGGGAAACGTTTTCGAGAATCATACCGCGTTAGTAAAGTTGACTCAATGCATGGGTATCTGGAAAACGGTAACAGTTACAGGGACGGTTTAGGCGGGAGATCCGATTAACGAACTCATTGCTTATTTAAGGTTTTTTTCGTCATATTGGTTCAACGCGATTGGGTGAATGATTTGAAATTTCGTATACATAAAAATGAAAGATTTATTCATACTATTACACCACTTGAAATGTTCCAAACATATTATATATCTCATATCGATTGGAAATGGGAAATAACGATTTCAAATTCAAAAATATCGAATTTCATGAATAATAGTGCCGATCGTGAATTGATGTGATGCGACTGGAGTGAAGGTACGCGGTCCTCAAATGGGGGCCCATCATAATGACGTTGAGAAGTTTGTTCTCAACCTGTTACATTTAGATATTTTTTCTTATATCAGGTTCAATTGAAAATGAATCCCTTTCATTCTTCGAAACTATTCGGGGAATATTTAATGACAACATGAATTTTCAATTGTTTCGATATCATTATTCATCATCGGGAAATGTTGGATATTTTGAAATTGTATTTCGGGACCAATCTTATTGTGATTCAAGAAGGAATTGATATGGAGACAGAAAATTTCGACAGGTATTCCAAATGGCCTCGGAGGGTCAAAAGAAACACAAAGAAAAGTACAGGTCCGTCTTGAAAATAAGATGAAATTGATACTTAATTGTCTTCTGAAGATACTGACCTTGATGTTAGGGTAATTTATCTCTACAAATAGTTTCAACTCTTACACCAAAGGTTCCATTTACACCGTTAATATATTTTTCATGACAGCCTTCTGAAAATTAATTCAACTTCCAGTTTATTGAAGCATTTTTTGTAGACAATCAAATACATGCCGATCCATTGGTTTCAATTCTCAGGATATAACGAAGTGTTCTCAGAATCTCCTGAAGAAAAATTTCAAATGAAAGAATATTTTGAATTATTTCTATTTTCGAATGAGCATGATGAACAGTTATTATTGAGATTTATGAGAATTGCGAAATATTGAAAAGCGATTATTTACATTGGAATACCTACAGAATCACATAAGAATTAAAAAGCACTAAATGTACAGGTGATCCCAGTGAAAACAGATGTGTCTGCCATATACTATTTACGAACATATACGATTCTAGTCATTGACATAATAAAAAGGAAGGGTCTATATTAATCACGAAGACTATTCCTTCCTTTCAGTGAATTACTCTAATTTCTATGGATCATTTACACATATCGACAGAGACCTTTTACTAAATATTTGATGTTACCCCTTTCGGAAAAGTTTTGTTTTCTTTATCATCGACATGCTGGAGAAGAAACCGAAAATCACTTCTTCAAAATATTTGATTTCTTTCTGGCATATTATATCAGACCTACCTACCTACTTGAATATCGACCGGCACTAGTTGGTTGCAATTGTACAAATTTGTTCATTCCAAGGAATATGCACGAATGTTCGTTGTACCACTGTGGCCCCCGGAACAGTGTGCCAAATGAACTGAGGTTACTTCAGACATTATCAATGATTCAAATATGGAATGGTCCTAGATGAGTTTCTGAGCAGAACTTTTTTCATCAAGCATAATATACAATAATGGAATATGTGTGAATTTCGCATAAGAAAACCTGTTAAAACCAAGAACATTCGATCAAATAATTGATCATCACTACGTTTCCAGTGTTTCCACAGGTTTTGATTTTCAGCGTACGTATAGATAGATTGATAGATTTCATTGAATTTTTCAATTTATTCAATTGGAACTTATGTCAAAAAAATGAAAACATCAGGACTAGAAATGTATGATTCGTTAGGAATTCAAAAAGTTCAGGTAAGTTATAGGTGCGATTGGAAGTTTTTGATAACTGTTTTTTTTTACCCCAATTCCACCGTATAAATGAGTGATTGAGCCATTATTGCCTAAAAACACAAATATTTCCTAGCTGAACTGAGATAGTGATTTGGGATTAGGTTGTAGCAGGTTCTTTCATCTGGTTCTTTTATTTTCATTTTAAGTAGCTAAGTTAATAAAAATATTATTTATCTGTGACACTCTGTCCAAAATAGATCATTTTGCACCTTCGAGTTCCAGGAAGCACATTTAGAATATGAGAAAAATTAACGAACATGTTACATAAGACAAGTCTGATAGTGGATGAATGCTACGTGAAAATAATATATATCTTTCAAGATAAACGTCGTAAACATAAGCAGAAAACATAACAATGAAATGTGAAACTTCCGATTCATTTTTGTTTGTGATGCATGCATAATATACAGGGCTATTCAAATTCGTTTCTGTACATGGGGATCTCGTAAACGATAAGAGAAGAGTTAGAGTGTCGGTTAAATTGTGGCAAAGTTGCGTATTTCAGAGACCTATTCAATGATGTAAAAAAATCGAGTATAGCTCTTTTGGTTCTGGAAATATACAGGCAAAACCAAAAAATCCCAAATTTTGTTTTTGCCTGTATCTTCTTTATTCGCAGACATATTGAAAATCTGTCTACATTTTGCTTTTGGCACTTGATGTGGGCTATCAGAATATGTCCATGAATCTTTTACACGAGGTGTTATCTGTTGTGTACCAGGGAGAATTCCAAATAACTTCACTTGACCTTACTATTTTACTTTATTAGCTCAGAAATATCATTCCCACACAAAAGCAAAAAAGGAATATTTTTACAACTGTTGCATAGCAGAGTTGGGAATCGAATCTCATCTGCACATTTCATTTCGTTTTGAAACAAAGGATTATTAATGTCATTTCAGCAAAATGCACTTCTACTAAGAAACACGTATGTGGGCGTAAGAATGTCTATTTATCATATACGTGAATGCTACTCTAATACGCTCGAAAAGATTTCCTTTGAAATAAAATTGCAGAATAATTATTTATATATACTGAATGTTCGTAATTCTAATGTCCTTTAGTAGGGTACATAAACACCTCCGCGAACAAGAGTTTTGATAGAGTTTTTTAATGAATTTATCGAAACTCTAAATGCGTAACACTTCACTTAAACTTTTAGTGATTTTCTTGAACTCGTCAAGGTGTTGCGGGATCTTGGAAACAGGTTCGGCTCTGGTTCGTCTTGGTACGGTGTTGCTGAGATGTCTTCGAGGGTGTCGTTTCTCTTCAGATTCGACAACTGCAATGATGTTGGAAATATTTGACTATTGGAGACTGTATTATGGCTATTGATACAAATCTCCGCCAATTTGACTGGTTTTGGGCAAAATCTTCCTACGATAGGTAGCCATCGAAAATCACAGCAGCGACAGCAGCAGCAGTATGCAAATACTAGAATTGCAATTGTAGTTACAACTCCAAATAAAATATTGTACCACTTTGCATACTGGATGATGAACGGTTTGTTAAGGTTCTGTTGAAGAATTTCATCAAATTGGTTTAATTTGAGTTGGGCATGGCGTAACTCGTCCAAATTAAGATTACTCAATTTCAATGGTTCCATTTCCTCGCTCCTGAGGAAATCTAATTTTTCAATGCAGCAATGATCTTGGTTTATGTTAATTTCCGGGATGAAATTTGTGTAGTTTGAAGATTGGTTAGAAGTGGCTACTAGGAGTGTCGAGAAGGTATAACACTTGCAATTTGGTTTCAATGAAAATATCCCTGCGCCTTCCAGGTCGACATCAATGATCTGTCCGTTGGATGGTTGACAAGTAATTGAACCTGTGGTGCGTTTCGTCATTACGAAAAGCCATTGATTTTGACTGAGGGGATGCCAAATTTCCATATCAGATTTTATTGATCTGGTAGGACAATCAGAAGGGATTCCTTTTGTTGGTTGGACTCTCATGGAAACTTCGCAGACTGGTTGTTCAACGGTCAAATAGGTTATAGGATCTTTACAAATGAAATCATTTTCAAATAATTCCTGACAAGATGTTAAATCTTTTAGCCTTGAATAATGAGTTCTGGTTGTACTCAACAGTAAGTAGGGATAGGTAGGGTCAATATATGAATAAATATTGCTTCCATTGAACTGTGCTGGTAATGGTATTAATTTATACAGATTGAAAGTTTGCTCATGTACTAAAGGTATTTTAATGGCAAAAATTAAAATTTCGCTGTTATAAATTACTGATAATGAACAAATTGAAAAGTACTTGTAAACAAAATTGTAATCATTAATCGGTAATGGAAATTCTACACCGGATGGTAATCGTACTTTTTGCATTTCAATGCTAAAATGTTTCGGAGTGATTACTGAAGGATGCAAAATATTTTGTTTTGAAAATAGAATAGATTGAATGACTACATCATATTCTTCATTCAATTCAGTTATCATCTGATTAAGCAAATCAATGTGATCGGTTATTGATTGGGTTTGAGAAATTAAGTGAAGAGAGTTGACAGTGTTTTTCGAAAAGTTATTGAACGCTTTAATATTGTTGTTCAATTTTTCTTCGTTACTTTTCAGCGTTAATGCTGAACGATTATAACTGGAAATCGCTTCTGTCATTATGTGAATTTGTTGTTTCATTAGCATTTCGGTATCGTGATTTTGTTCTATAACAGAATTGATAGCATCTGTGTAAAATTGTGCATCGTCTGCATCTGGTATTCCAAACAACCATTTAAATGCGTATGAGACACCGTTTATGAGACCTCGTCTCCTTCGGTTATCTTTTTTCTGGAAAGAGTGTCCAGTCAAGTGACTAATTGATTCGAATTTATCTTTCAATTTTGAAATTTGGGTTTTCAACAATTTGAGAGATTCGGTACAATGAAATAAGTGAACATAGATTTTGTCTGTATCGTGAAAGTTTGAACACAGATTTACTGATTTTTCATAGCTATTTCCTATGAAGTGTAATTTTTTTTGGTAAAAGGATATATTGATATAAGTTAATAAAGTAAATTTGTCATTGGAAATCAAAGCTAACCCTAAATTATGGTAAAATATACCTGCCTTATTATTAATATTTTCTATTTTATAGGAATTATTTTCTTTGGAAAAAGTTAAAGGAAGGAAACTAATAAGAAGTACTAGGACTATTTTCGTTGGTTTCGTGTCCATCTTCATCTGAAAAGAAAGGTTTCAATAAGTTTTCATGGTATGTGGCTATTTTGTTCGGTTTTATCTGCACATCTACAGTTTTGTTATCATTTATTCTTATTATTTTATAAGGACCTTCATAATTCGGGGATAATTTTTTACTCAAACCGGGTTTGGTACTTTTGTCGAGTATGGTAACTAAATCGTTCGGTTTATAGTTTGTTTCACGAACATTACGATCGTAATACTTCTTTGACTTTTCTTTGGATTGTTGTAAATTTTCTCTTGCGAGTTCGTAAGACTTATTAAATTTGAGTTTTAGATTTGATAAATAATCATCGTATGTATATCGGAATTCGGGTTTGGCTGTCAAAGAATTAGGTACTGAAACTTTATGACCGAATATCAATTCATATGGTGTGAATTTTGTACTAGCGTGAATATGTCCATTATATGTGAACATTGCTAAAGATACATATTCATCCCAATCGGACTGTGTACGATTAATATAGTGTTTTAAATACTCTTTCAGAGTTAAATGGCTTCTTTCCAATGCTCCGTTTGTCTGAGGATGATAGGGACTTGAGATAATATGTTTGATTTTGAATAGTTTGTTTAGTTCTTTTATTAGGTCGGAGGTAAAGTCACTTCCTTGATCAGAAAGGATGCTTTCGGGGATTCCGAAAATTGTTATAAACTCGAGTAAGCTATTCGCTACAGTTTCCGCTTCGTGATTCGGGGTGGCTTTTGCAAATGAGAATTTCGTCAAATCATCTTGCATGGTGATGATGAATTTATTACCATTGAATGTCATGGGTAGAGGACCCACTACATCGATAGCTAATCTTTGAAGAGTTTTTTCCGAAGTTGTTGTGATTTCCATAGCTGCTTTTCCTGGTTTATGATTTGTTTTATTCATTTGACAGGATTGACATGTTTTCACTAATTTTTTTATGTCCTTTTTCATGCCTGGCCATTTGTAATTTTCTTTTATTCGTTTATATGTTCTTAGATAGCCTGAATGTCCTGATACAGATGATACATGACTTTCGTCGAAAATTTTTCTTATTTCAGACTTGGTTTCTGGTTGTAATTTTGGTTTATTCACAAAAATCACTTCTATATCAAATTTTGAAAATAGAAATTCTAGCATTTCGTTCATCAAATCTTGTTTCAAATTTATGTTATTTTCTGTCGGGTTTTTCATATATATTTTATAGATATTATTTTCTAATAGGTGTTTTCTAATATTTTTCAATGAGATAAAAATATCTTTATATGTAAGTTTTTCGAAATGATATAGTTTTGCGATCAATAAATATGTTATCTGATTCTTGGGATTTGTTAATTTCACGAAATCATGAAGTGTGATATCTTCTGGTAATTCACTGAAATCGAATAGAGCTGTTAAGTTTTCATAGTTATCATTATTTTCATCAAGATCCTTGGAAAAAATAATCATATTTGGAGAACATTTCAGAATATTTTCATTGATACTTTTTATATTAGGAAGTTTGGTATTAGTATAATGAAATTTTATGAAGTCGTCATAAGTTTCTGATTCTGTTGGTTCAATGAGGTATACTGGGTTTCGAGAAAGTGCGTCGACGTTTGAGTTTACTCTACCTGGTTTATATTTTATTTCATATTGATATTCATCTAATTTCAATCTCCATCTCATCAGACGAGAACTAGGATCTTTACAATTGAACAGATAAGTCAGGGGTCTGTGATCGCTATATATGGTGAACTTACGTCCATATAAATAAGGTCGAAAATGATTGGTAGCCCATAAAATGGCAAGAAGTTCCTTTTCAGTGGTAGAATAATTTATTTCGGCTTGATTTGAAGTCCTGGACGCGTATGCAATTGGGAGATCTTTATTCACTTCGCCTTGTGAGAGTATCGCTCCTAAAGCGAAATTTGAAGAATCTGTGGTTAATATGAATTCTTTAGAGAAATCTGGAAATTGTAGTATGGGATGAGTCGTTAGAATTGTTTTAAAATATTCAAACGCTAATTTCTGTTCTGTGTTCCATACGAATGGCATGTCTTTTTTCAGAAGAATTGTGAGTGGTTTTGCGTGTTTTGCAAAATCTTTAATGAACCGTCTGTAATATCCTATAAGGCCCAAAAACTGTTTGATGTTCTTAGGGTTCTTAGGAGTAGGATAGTCAGATATCGCCCTTACTTTATCGGGATTTGGTGATACTCCGGTTCCATTGATAATGTGACCTAGATATGCTACCTCACGACGCATAAACTCGCATTTATCCGGCTGAAGTAAGAGGGTGTTCTGTCGTAATCTATCGAATACTGAGGTCAATTTCAAAGTGTGTTCTTGGATTGAACTAGCATGTATCACGATGTCGTCAAGGTAAACAAAACATTGTAAACCTTGGAGTCCTGTTAGGATAGTATTAAGGAGCCTCTGAAAAACCTGAGGAGCCGCTTTCATCCCGAATGGCATTCTCGTCCATTCGTAGTGACCTGTGGGTGTCGAAAAAGCTGTTTTGGGAATATCTGATTCTTTTATTTTCACCTGGTGGAAACCCGATGCAAGGTCGAGTGTTGTGAAATATTTTGCATGACCCAATTGATCCAATATTTCTTCGATATTTGGTAATGGGTATGATTCGCCAATAGTTACATTATTCAATTTGCGGTAATCGACTACGATTCGCCATTTTTTCTCATTCGAGGCATCGGTTTTTTTTGGAACAATCCAAAGTGGACTGTTATAAGGTGAAACTGAGGGACGAATTATCCCTTGTTTCAACATTTTATCGATTTGTTTATCTAGTTCTTTTTTGTGAACTTCAGGAAAACGATAGATTTTTGTAGAAATTGGTGTTGGATCAGAGGTATTAATCTCAAATTCTATAGCATCTGTACAAGAAAGAGTATCATTCGGTAAATAAAATATGTCATTATATTTTTTACATAATTCTAATACTGATTCTTTTTCTTCGGAGTTGAGATGGTCGAGTCTCAAATTTTCCTGTAATATTTTAAGTCTATCATGGGACTCTGTCGATTCTGTGACGTTGAAAATAAAAGATTCGGTTTCATAAAATGGTTCTAAGTATATCTTAGTATCGCACACTACCATAGATTTATCTAAAGTATTTAAGATAGTTGTGAAAGCTTTTTTATTTTCTACCTTAACGATGGATTTTGCTAGATATACACCATCATAAAGTTTTAATTCTGGACAAATACCTTCAGTGATATTTTCATTCATTATATCAATTTGTATCAAGGTTTCTGATCGAGGGGGTAAAATCAAAGGATTCTGTTCATTCTCAGATGTTTCGTTTATTTCAACATGCATTCGAATTGGAGAAGGTACTGATTTTATTTTCAATTGGAGGTTTGCTGAATTTATTTCAGCTGATTCCTGGAGAAGAAAATCATTTCCAATAATTCCATCAAATGGAATATTTGAATCTTGTTTGATAATATGAAATTTTATAGGAAGATTGTATTCGTTTACTTGAAAATCGAGTTTGACAGTTCCTTCTGTTGAAATAGGGGAATTTGTGTTAAGACCACTTAATTGCAATTTTTCGTTGGGGTTGAAGGAGTATTTAATTCGCCTCAACCTATCGCTTTTCAGCAAGGACACATTAGCACCAGTATCAATAAGAAATTCAAATTGTATATTTTGACATCTGATTTTTATATACGAGTTGTTACTGTTTGTTACCAATACACTAACAGGGTTTTTTAATGGAACTGGAATGGATTCGAAGTTTGTTATTGAGTTTCGGATTTGATCTTGATTCGAGTCTGAGGTACGGTTGGGATTCATTATTGAGTTTGTATTTTGATTTGTTTCAGAGTTGGACTCGGTACCTTTCACGTCGGTTTGATTTAGGAGTCCGCAGGTACGACGCTGATCTGGGACAGATTCGAGTTTAAATGGATCTGATTTGATTCAATCTTATTGGAATTATTTATATTTTGATCTCGATTTCTATTATTGAATGCTCGTTTTCGACATTCTTGTATTAAATGTCCGTTTTTCTTGCAATAACGGCAAAACTTTTGAGAAAATGTTGAATTCTGCGGATTGTTATGAGTTGGACTTGCATATTGAACATTATTCTGAGTGGGGGTGATGTTTTTTTTCTTTCTACAATCCCGAGTTGAATGATTATCACGCTTACAAAATGTGCAAAATTTTGAAGTAAGAGGTTTTATCAATCGATTATTCATTTGAAGTGCTTTTTCTTCTTCTAGAGCGACATTTAATACTTCACTAAAGTCATCACTACCTTGTGAGCGTAAAAATCTAGAAATATCTGGAAGAGAGTGGTAAATGAATCGATTTAAAGCGATTTCTCGGACTGTTTCGATACGTCCTGTTTTTTCAGTATAATTTTGACCATTTATTACATTGATTATTTTTTTCACTTGTCAAAATGTGACGTTTTTGGCATTTCAACCTATAGTAGCGGGTTATTCTATGGTTATTCTAGCCAATCATTGTGTATTATACTGATAAAACTAGCTGGTCCTTTCGATTGTTTCGATAAAACGTTGTTTACCTTTGAACTGTCAAAACTATACGGTTTACCGCGTCGATTCTATTGAACTGGCTCATATTTATATAAATTATCATGAATGAACAGTTACCTTATTATTAATAGTCATTCACTTTTCACTTTTTCAGCATAATAATAACATAACACATTTCAATGAACACTTAAACACGTAAATAACTCATAACCTCAACTTTATGACAGATATAGCGATTCAAATATTTAAGGTTTCCTTCAAATGAAGATGGCGTACAATTAGTTTTCATTAAATACAATTCATTTTTTGTTGTATGAGAAGAAACCGTTGTATGCAGATTTTGATACAACGACATAACGAATGATTTTATGTTCCTTCTGGCGCGATTTTCATGTCATAAGAAATTTTCAATTATCAACCTTGTACAATGAGAGGTGTGACGCCATCTCTTGGTATCGTCATATCATATTCAATGCGTAAGCATTATATCTCTTCTGGATCATAGAGGGCCTACATCGTTGTTTGACATTTCAAATCAGTTAAATTTTCACCTTTTCTCGTTTACTTCTTATGTAAATGAAATAATGATCAATTAAATTGTTCCTCCTCCTATTTGTTCAAAAAATAATCTTTCCAAATACAACTCGTTCTTCAAATTTAATAAGATAAATTTGAAGGACTCGTGGTATTACCTTTGATTATTTTTTTCACTTGTCAAAATGTGACGTTTTTGGCATTTCAACCAATAGTAGCGGGTTATTCTATGGTTATTCTAGCCAATCATTGGGTATTATACTGATAAAACTAGCTGGTCCTTTCGATTGTTTCGATTAAACGTTGTTTACCTTTGAACTGTCAAAACTATACGGTTTACCGCGACGATTCTATTGAACTGGCTCATATTTATATAAATTATCATGAATGAACAGTTACCTTATTATTAATAGTCATTCACTGTTCACTTTTTCAGCATAATAATAACATAACACATTTCAATGAACACTCAAACACGTAAATAACTCATAACCTCAACTTTATGACAGATATAGCGATTCAAATATTTAAGGTTTCCTTCAAATGAAGATGGCGTACAATTAGTTTTCATTAAATACAATTCATTTTTTGTTGTATGAGAAGAAACCGTTGTATGCAGATTTTGATACAACGACATAACGAATGATTTTATGTTCCTTCTGGCGCGATTTTCATGTCATAAGAAATTTTCAATTATCAACCTGGTACAATGAGAAGTGTGACGCCATCTCTTGGTATCGTCATATCATATTCAATGCGTAAGCATTATATCTCTTCTGGATCATAGAGGGCCTACATCGTTGTTCGAGATTTCAAATTAGTAAAATTTTCATCTTTTCTCGTTTCCTTCTCATGTAAATGAAATACTTATCAATTAAATTGTTCTTCCTTCTATTTGTTCAAAAAATAATCTTTCCAAATACAACTCGTTCTTCAAATTTAATAAGATAAATTTTCATTTTCGAAACACTCAAACTTTTTTATTTTGTGGCAAAAGCATTCAAACAAACCAAATTAGATAAAATCACTCGTCCTACGGACTCGTGATTTTATCAATCGGTTTGTTTTCATACTTTTGCCAAATAAAAAAGTTTTTGTGGAAAATGAAAATTTATCGATTAAATTTGAAGGACTCGTGGTATTACCTTTGATTATTCGCGTTACAAGTTTATCTAGTCTCGCATGAAAACTAACGACTGATTCATTGAAATTTTGCCTTGTCGTATTCAATTCTTCCATCAATTGGCTGTAATGTTTCTTATCAGCGTACAACTTGTTCAAAATGTCTTTCAACTCTCCCCAATTGTTATATTCTTTGCCTGAAAGTTGAGCTTTAGCACTACCCGTAAGTCTTGAAATTATGAAAGCTAAGAGAGCAGATTTCTGAGGATCACTTGCAAATGAGTTAGCATTGTCGCAATTACTGATGAATTCGTGTAGTTCTATTCTATTTCCATCAAATGATCGTGGAATTAATGAACATAGAAAAGACATCTTGTAATCCGTAGAGTTAGGAGGGTTTGTTGTTGTGGTTGGATTATTTTGAGTTGCCATTGTGGCTTGATTGTAGCACAGAGAAAAAGCTTAATTGAATGTGAGGGACTGACTGAGCACAACAAAAACTGAGTTTTTGAACAAAAGTAATTTTTCTTATCAAGTGATTGACCAGTTGACCAGAGAACTAACCTGTTTGCCAGCTGTTTGCCAGTATCTGGAACTTCCGTTGCTCGTTTTCGTCCAAGAAGTTGGTACTTGCCGAATGTCGTTAGAAGAACCGCTTTCAATCTTCGGTGGATTTTTTCAGCTACTTCTTCCTGATTCGTGACGAAAAATCCTACTACGACTGCGCCAAATTGATGTTGTGTACCAGGGAGAATTCCAAATAACTTCACTTGACCTTACTATTTTACTTTATTAGCTCAGAAATATCATTCCCACACAAAAGCAAAAAAGGAATATTTTTACAACTGTTGCATAGCAGAGTTGGGAATCGAATCTCATCTGCACATTTCATTTCGTTTTGAAACAAAGGATTATTAATGTCATTTCAGCAAAATGCACTTCTACTAAGAAACACGTATGTGGGCGTAAGAATGTCTATTTATCATATACGTGAATGCTACTCTAATTCGCTCGAAAAGATTTCCTTTGAAATAACATTGCAGAATAATCATTTATATATACTGAATGTTCGTAATTCTAATGTCCTTTAGTAGGGTACATAACACATCTGAATTGGGCCACCCCCATATTTAAATTTTCAAATACGGACCTCTATTTTTTGTTGTAGTTTTTGGATGGTCGACTTTCACTTCATACCGAAAAATTTAAATTAATTCGATATTTCGAGAAGTTTCGGTAATATTTTATAATAATCAGGATAATTATTATTATTTACGGCCCTGGAAATTGGTCGACTGAGTTGGATAAGAACACAATAGCAGCTTTCACGTCTCCCTATGTACCGTAGAGTTTTTAGATTTTTTTTTTTATTTTCAAGTACCTATTCATATTTTTCAACATTTCCATTGCCCTGAGCGTTTTCTACAATGAACTTCGAATAGCAAAACCTTTTATTATTATCTGAAACATATATACAACAAAAATAGATTATATGTGTTTTGATGAGCAGAAAAAGAAATGATAGCAATAATAACATCCTAAACGAACACTTCGATTGTAATGAAAATTGAAATGAAGTAATGGCGGATAAATATGTCTTTCGTAGTTTTTCAGTTTTCTAACCTACCACAATCTGAAAAAGTAAGAATTATTATTCTTGATTTCTGAAAGAAACATCAAAATACTTGAAGTGACTTACATTCTCTTGTTCTTGTTGCTTCCCTATATTCGATCGCATATGCAATACCTTATTTTTATCCACGACGATTGAATAATGTACTCATACGTTTGTTTGCTCGACTTCAATTTTACCCATTATTCACTAGTGAATAATAAGTCATTATTCAATGCCGTCAAATCATTCCTTCATTTAGCTATAATATTATATTGTTTTGCTTCAAACAATCGGTTTCTAAAATTCTATGGTGTAAACCACCAAATATTTTCAATTCAGTTCTTTACCTAGATATAAAAAAAGAAGGCAAGGAGTATCTACCCTGAGCTATCAGCGACTATGAATGTGCGTGTCATATCGAAAAAGATATAATTTGACTCAAATCTGTCAACAGTATTGCATGAAATATTTGTTAGAACTAAATAATAGTATTTCTGAAAATATGGATGTAATGTATCAAAAAAACTTCAACAATTTTTTTTAGTCGTGGATAAAGTATAGTATTTCACTCGCGTATAATGGCTAATATTCTCTCGAGGATTTAGGTGAACTTCACCTCGTGAATAATAGCCATCACGCTCCTTGAATAATATACTATATTCAAATCATGATAGAACGATGGTTGGTGGCTTCAACCTTCGTTCTGTGAAAATTTTATCGGAAATAGAGAATTTCGAATACAATAATGCTGAATGGTTGAGTAAAAAGTGTCATTTTCATAATATAATAATTTTAGAGGTGTCATGCTGAATTCGCCCTTTTTAAAAACATTTTCAAAAGTTTAAGTCACAGGATATTTGAAGATTCAAGAAATTCGACGCTGCATTTTGATATCGAAATTCTTTTCTTAGAATTAAGTTCGTTTTTATCTTCATCAATTCCATATGAAAGGAAACACCATATAAGTTTTAAAGAATATCACGTGAACTGAGGGGGAGATTCAAAATAAATATAATTCAGGATACATCTATCCACCGTTACTTCACTCAATAAACAGGAGATATAAATCGAACTCGTATCGATTATATAATTTTAGTAGCATGAGATCAGATATGATATTCTTTTCTTCCATGAACTCATATACAGAAGAGGATGCAAAGAAAGTTTTTTTCAATAGGAATAAATTGCCTGAGAGTATTAAGGTGTTTTTTTATCAAACAAAGATTAAAAGTGAATATTATAAGCAAGTTAAGGGTCAACTCAAAGAGATGGTTGATGATGGAGATACTTCTATAACTATAAAATATGTGATCTCTGTTCCTAAAATTGTTAATTCAAAAAACAAGTAGAGCCTAATTTTCAAAGATGGTTGAGGTCTCCTAGTTTTGATCAACATATTGTATATTCAAATGTTAGTAGTTTCGTGGCTCACAAGGCTGATATTCTTTTAACATTATTTCTTATAAACCTTATGTAATTGTTCTGAGTGAAACATGTATCACTGAAGATATAGGCGATGCTGAAATTTATATTGAAAGGTACCAGATGTTTAGATGTAATAGCATAAGTCGATATATGGGTGGAGTTTTAATTTTCGTAAGAGAAGATGTTGAAGTTAAATCAAGTAAAACTCATACAATCGACATGGTGTATTGGTTTTTACTTATAAAAATTAAAATTGGCAATGATCTATTTAACGTTGGGGGTATTTATAGGTCTCCTAGTTCCACTAAAGCTGTTTTTATTAATGCTCTAGAAGACGTAATAGAAACAGATTTTGCTGACTGTAAAAGATGTTTGTTGGCAGGTGATTTCAATTTCAATTTTTTCAGTACTGAATATTATGAACAGAAAATTAAAAAACTATTTAATATATTCAATTTTCAGGTACCTATTCATATTTTTTTCAACATTTCCATTGCCCCGAGCCATTTCTACAATGAACTTCGAATAGCAAAACCTTTTATTATTATTTGAAACATATTTACAACATAAAAATAGATTATATGTGTTTTAAAAAGAAATGATAATGATGTAATGAAAATTGAAATGAAGTAATTCATATACACAAAAAAGTTAATGGCGCAATAAATGTTCGAATTGGAGTCCTTACATAATACTGATATTGAAAATGAATTAATCGCCTCCCTCTTATTCTGTTTGATGCATAAAACGTTGAAACTCACTTAGAATATATTCTTGTAATGCAACGGAAGAAGTACAGACTGGCAACATTGTCGGAAGAACTATCCACTGGAGTTCATAATCAACAGAATATACGCGGAGTACTTAGTGCTGTGATTTTGTCTACGAATATATACCCGGAAGACTCAAATATAGTGGTTTAGATGGAGTAAAGATATCAACTAGCATGGTAATTTATTTTTTTTTTATTTTTATTTTACGGCATTTTCGTGATGAGGGGAAGTGAAATATGCCGTATACGCCACCAAAACTATAATATACGCGTTCCTTCTGGTGGAAGACCTATTGCTATATATATAAAACAGAAAATTATGAGCTACCGTATAGCAACAACTAGCCAAGATCCAAAAAAAAAAAGGTGAAAGAGATTGACATGAGCAAAATTTGGAGGTGTAGCCAGGAGGTAAAGTAGGTTCGAAACTTTTTTTTTTAAATAATCGAGTTGATTTAACCTAATCAACAGCATATTCTACTCATACATAGTATATTCAAATCGTTACCGGCATACACAATACTGATCACGAATGTAACAAGTCTAATTTTTCAAATACTGTGCGCCAAAAAAGATCAAATAGCAGCATTGTCAGAAATTTCTCGAACTTTTCCTCGACAAGTGTCAATTTCCTTTAAAGTGTCATCGAGTCATCGAGAAAAATTGCAATTTGATAGTTAAAAAAAAAGCATTTTATTTTGAACCTACAAAATGAAGAGCTATTTTCATATTTTACTCGGCTTGATCCAGCGTCTGAACCGACTGAACCAGAAAAAAAAGGAAAGAACAATCGGTGAGTCCACAAATATCAAGCGAAATTTGTTTGTTTGTTGGGGTAACATTCAATCCAGTTCTTGTTTGTACTATTTTTAATTCTTGAGAATTATTTTTTTAGGAATTGGAGGATTATTGAATTGAATAAATTGATGAAATTGGTTATTAAAAAATGAAGTTCAGATTAGCTCAATATATTCTGTTAACAATTTTCCTACATATTATTCACATATATTTGTTAATAAAATTCATATGAATCTGTCATTCAAGGCATTGATTTTTCAAGGTTCAACTACTATTGATTTTTTGAGATGATTTTTGAGATTTTTATTAACGCTTACAACGTAAGTAAGATAAAATGGCACAGTGGACTACGTACCCGACTCTCACTTATGTTAGCTAACAAAATTTGGAAATTAGGAGCCGATACAAATTGAAAAATAAATTTCTTATTTTCCCAATGGGGGGGGGGGGGTTTCCCGGACCCAACCCCCCCCCCGTGGAGAAAGCAGCAGTTCTGATGAAGAAGTTTTTGTAGCTGCCGCATTTTTGGCAGAAGAAAATGAAAAGAAGAGATAGAGAACTCCATCCGTATTTTGACGGACAGCAACGGTCCGTGCTGTGCCGGACAAATGGGCGACAACCTTTAAGATGTAGAACCGACTGATAAACCGGGAACACACGACCTACTACCGATTCTCTCCCACAACATATACAGTGTTTTTCTTTGATGCTCCCTCGTTTTATTTTTTGAGTCAACTGAAAAATTTGAAACTTGGGATAATTAAATTGAGTGGAATTGACATAAAATTTTGAAGATGGCGACTGGAAGCCATCTGGGAAAAAAAATTAAGTGGAAAGGGGGGGTCTTGTGATACATCATTTTGAGCTTCTGACGAATACTTCACAAAAGTCAAAATTTTCACCTACTACGAAACGGCGAAACACTCAATATTCACCTGAATATATACAAACCCATTAATATCGATATTTCTAGAAATATTCGTTTTTCTCTGCCATATGGTAAGCCCAGTAACCCGATAAGGTTTGACAGGTTATTTTTTATTTATAAAAAATACAAACATGGCAATGGCAGTACAACACTTGACAAAGAACATCATTGTTCAGTTCAAATATTCTTATTTAGTTTCGAAGAGGATATTTTCAGGGTCGGTGCGATATAAAAGGTTTTGTGGGTTCTTGGATTAAAAAAAGTCTTGTCTCCTTAACCACTCTATATATGACTCTATATGACAACCTTAGTGCGTCCTTTTATTGATAGATTGATAGAGTCACAGTATCAATTTGCTTTACGATAATAAAATGGCAAGGCAAGGTAGGTAGGTATGCCCAGTTACAAGAAGCTTTGATAGTAATATTTGAATCTGACCTGTAGAGAAAAATATATATAATAAGAATTTTAATTTGATGATTTCCATCTCTCATTAATTGAGGATTATTACCTATTACTCAAAACTGTCACATGAATCATGAGTTATAATCTACACCAAAAAATATTTTTTTGTAAGTCAAATTTGAGTTATACAAGAAGTTGTTAACTGCGATAGATCATAGTTCATTCAAAAGGAATAGAGAAAAATATATATAATAAGAATTTTAATGATGATATTAGAAAAATTATAAAAGATACATTCCTATAAGCCAAAACCTTCGAGATTTTGCTATAAAAAAAACCCCAAGCACACATAACCAGAGATATTTCTGTATAGTAAATCAGCAATAAAAAGGACGCGAAGACTCACATAACTTCGTCCAGGAATTTATTTTGTTTCTGCAATCCAAATATAAAAAACTTTTACAGCAAGCGTAAAATGCGTGGCGCCCTCTAGCGATCAAAGTAATAGGTGCGCAGTACAACCGTGAAGGAAACTAACTTCTCAGGTTTCCGAAAATAGGGCGAACTAGGCAACCATAGATACATGTCATATTTTTATTTACGACAGGAAAATAAATCTGCCACACTTTTCGGTTTTATAAGTAGATAGATACTACCTAAACTATCTCCAAAATGGTCAATTGAACAAAATTCAACAGGGGAACTGTATTTGAATATGCTACCACGGTTGATCCTTTAATCACCGAAATCGTCGAAGCGAATCCTAATGAATTCGATATGAATATTATTGTTCCAACAAGCTGGAGCACCGCTACATTACTCCAGACAAGTGATAAACTATTTGGATAATTCTTTCCATGGTCATTGGATGGCCATCGATATCATATACGGAATGGCTAACCTTCTTGCCAGATTTGACACCTTTTGACTTTTTTTTATAGGAGACTATTTAAAGCAAATTGTGAACGAAACTGAACCTGCTTCGATATTGGATATATGGCAGAGAATAATATTTACTGTGTTCGAAAATGTTCTGGGTGAATTATCGGATAGGATGTTCTTATGTCAAGACGTTCAAGGCAACCATTTCCAGCATCTTCTGAATTTAACTCAAATTATTTCCTCAAAGTATGAAGTTAAACGTATTCTGGCAATTATTAAAGATAAGATAAGAAGATATTGACTTTATATTCTAGGATTGTGTCCCCAGTCACCATTTTGAAATTTTCATCTGTCAATATTACTCCAAAGTATAGTATTTATGCATCAATTTCATTATCTCGAGTTTAATTATTTTTAAAGTTGACCCGTTCAAAAAATAAAAGGGGGCATTAAAAAAAGCAGTGTATACATAATCACAGTACCACACAAAGACGTCTCGAGGACGTTGTGTGTATACTCAGTACGTTTGTATCTGGACGTCTTCTGGATGTATTAGTCTGGACAATACGTACATAGCAAGTACCTCTGATGGACATCCCGACGAAGTCGTGTGCAGTATATACTTGGTACGTTTCTTTCTGGATGTCTTCTGGATATTCGGTCTATAGTCTGGGCCATACATATATAGCCAATACCTTAAATGGACGCCGAAGATGTCGTGTGCTTTATATACTCTGTACGTTTGCTTCTGGACGTCTTCTGGATATTCGGTATCTGGACCATTCGTATATATATAGCCAGTACTTCAAATGGACGTCCCGAGGACGTCGTATGCTGTATATACTATACTCAGTACACTTTTTTTATAGACGTCTTCTGGATGTTCGGATTATAGTCCGGGTTATAGGCAGTAGCTCAAATGAACGTCTCGAGGACGTCGTGTATTGCACATATTCGGTACGTCTGATTCTGTACGTCTTCTATATACGGTATATAGTCTGGGCTATACGTACAAAGCCTTGAATGGACACCGAGGACGTCGTGTGCTTATGCACTCGGTACGTTTGTTCCTGGACCCTTCTGGATGTTCGGTATACAGTCGGGTTCATACGTACACAGCCAGTAAGTACCTGGAGTGGACAGCGAGGACGTTGTATGGTGTGCTGTATGTACTCGATACGTTTGTGTCTGGATCTGTTCTGGGTATTTGGTATACAGTCTGCCATACGTACAAAGCCGGTACCCAAAATGGTTGTCTCAAGGACGGCATCTGCTTTATATAATCGATACGTCGGTATCTGGATGCCTGGGACATACTACAAAGCCAGTACCTTAAAAGGGCGTCCCGAGGACGAATGTCTGCTGAATTTTTGGTTTATGGTCTGGGCCATTCGTATATAGGCAGTTCTTCGAATGAACGTATTCCGAGGACTTCGTTTGCTATGTACTTTAGAAAGGGGATAATAAAATGGTAACGTGCTATTATTGAAATTTGTTGTGTTAGTTATTGATGAGGTTTATGGTTTATGAGGGGTATAAGTCTAATATCGTGACAAGGATTGCTCGTTTTGTTTAACTGCGTTGGTGTGAACATATCCAAATGGATCGAACAACTTCATGAATTCCGATAGGCAGAATAAAAGACGAGTTAGAGAAAGTGTTGTACCGACTTCGTCTTCTTCTGAGTGAACAATTGGTCCTTTCCAACCTGTGATTATTTTAGGTTAGGTTAGGACTAATGATTATGATTTAACATCACATATCAATGCTCTCAATATATAGAGCGGGTTTCTCCTCAAAAGTAATGTTTCGCCTCTGTTGACTGTGTCCAATAGCATTCTAAAAAACCTGGAATCGAGGGTCACTGGATTATGGTTTTTGAGGGTGAAACTGAGTACCTACCATGTTTCATATCTGTCTATTCAGTACTGAGATAATGTGTTATAAGTCTAATATCGTGACAAGGATTGCTCGTTTTGTTTAACTGCGTTGGTGTGTACAAATCCAAATGGATCGAACAACTTCATGAATTCCGATAGGTAGAATAAAAGACGAGTTAGGGAAAGTATTGTACCGACTTTGTCTTCTTCTGAGTGAACAATTGGTCCTCTGTTGACTGTGTCCAATAGCATTCTAAAAAACCTGGAATCAAGGGTCACTGGAATCTGGATTTACGCGCCATCTACCAGTCAAACACCAAGTGTAGACATCTTAGTTGTTCCGTTGTTCCACTGTATATCGCTAGATGGCCGATAAATCTTTCTCAAAAGGAACATGTTGACATTGTTGACACTAACAGCACAGTAAACAGTAATCAACTTCAACTTCTGACATTCAAAATACTATTCCCTAACCTCACGAAAAAGCACAGTGAGTCACTAATTATAAATTATTCAATATCTGTATCTTGTCCTAATGAATTGATTTTGGAATAATTCAGAATTGAAATAATCTAATTCAAAAATGTCCCAAAGAAAAATAGAAAATGTTCTTGATAAACTGGAACCTCAAGAAAGATTGAAGCAGCTTATAAATTATAGTAACCAAGTGGAAGTGGATCATCATGTGCCCCCGTTGAGGTGAGATGAAACTGGGTCCAAGTTGTTCTTTAATGATATGTTCATTTAGGTATTATCGTTCAGGCTTAGAAATGGTTCGCATGGCTAATGTATATTATAATGAAGGCAGTCTGGAGAATTCTTATGTTCTGTATTTGAAATTCATGACACTATTTCTTGAAAAAATTCGCAAACATCCTGGTTTCAATACTGTACCAGTTGAAGTCAAATCCAAGAACCAGGCCAAACTGAGAGAAATCTTACCCAGAGCTGAAAAATTGAAGCAGCAATTGTTGGACCAGTATAAGGATGATTACAATAGATGTTTAGCAGAGTTGGTGAGTAATATCAATCAGATAGGGAATAGAGGACTATTTCATTTGAAATGAAGTAGAGCTTCAATTTAGCAAGATCTTTCTCAAACATTTTTTATGTAAGGGTTAGTTTATAAATGTTTAAAAAGTATTTTTGGATCCACTTGAAAATTCTGCCTGGTGGAATACGAAGTCAAAATATGAATTTCTCAATTGAAAATCATTATTTGTTATGGATGATTTTTTTCTGAGTTGTTGACCTACAACAATAAGCCATAGAAGTTAAACCTCACTTTTCAATAGGAACGTTTATGCATTTGTCAAAAAAAAATTTGATGATTTCCATCTCTCATTAATTGAGGATTATTACCTATTACTCAAAACTGTCACATGAATCATGAGTTATAATCTACACCAAAAAATATTTTTTTGGAAGTCAAATTTGAGTTATACAAGAAGTTGTTAACTGCGATAGAACATAGTTCATTCAAAAGGAATCGTTTATCAATCAACACAGAAACTTTTTTCAGGGTAGATTAGGAGTCTGCCCTTCTATACTTGTATAAATTGCAGAATTTATTCTTAATTTTTTTTTTGAGTGTGGTAGGTTAACAACCAAAAACTTATGAAGTTCTCTTGTTTGAAACCTTTGGAAAGTTCAGAAAAAGGTCATACTATCTTCTCTTGAATCATTAAATGATCAGAACACTCATATTTTCAGTTGTTAGATCTCTCTTTCACCTTATCCAAATTTCTTTGATAATCTTTCTTCACGATTATTTATAAGAAATAGTCTATCTTAAACAACTACTCCCCTGCCCATACGGTGCGGTGGGCACTGAATTACATTGAATTATTCTTGCTCAATTAGTATACCAAACATACAAAACTTGAATCAAATGTATATATAATTTTTATAAAATTTCCACACAACATTGCAAGAACAGAGAGTACTTTGAAGAAAAACCCTACTCTCCAGGATAATATTTCTTTCAAGTCCAGAAAAAAATCTTTTTTCGCTTAGAAAAAATACTCTTAAGCTCCTTGCAGTGGACAAATGGATGAATTATGGAACTCTTTCAATAGATACACCAAACATTTTCAAAAAACTTAATTTGTATCTAGTCTGCCATCAATTGGACGGAGTTATGCAGAAAGCTACCAACCCACAATATAACAAATATTGGGTTGGGTGCGTATTTGGGTGATAAAATACGCGTTCTTCATTCTGTGAAAACCTACCAAGCCCCACCTGATTATATACCCCAGAGGATGTAGAATAGAATAAAATTCAATTATTTTTTATATCGTATCTTTTGCTTTAATTACCCGCTCTGCAAAATGCAAAAACCAACCAATCCATAAAAAGTTGCCATTTTCACCTCTATTTTATATTTGGAATATTAAAACATACCTAAGATATCAAACGACATATCTCAGATCCAAAAAAAGTTACAAAGTAGTAGCTAAACGACCTACAGATTTTTTGAATCAATTAAAACTTTAGAGCTGATTATCTCAGTTCGTCACTATTGAGGGTTGGTAGCATTCTGCATAACGCCGTCCAATTGATAGAAATTTTAATGAGAATCATTCTCATGAGAATGAATGTTGGTTTCATCACCTACATGAAAGTGCTCATCTGAAGGTTGATATCAAATTAATCTCTGAAAACTTCACAAAATTCAGTTGTCATTGGGAATAAAAAAATGAGACAGGGATTTGTTTTTCATGTACACTTACGGAGTATGCGGTAGTATAGAATCATTAATACATCAAATCATCTATTGAAACTGAAGATACTGGACGTTTTCTTTATCGTATTTCAGAAACAGCAAGAATTAGAACAAAAGAGGAGAGAAAATGCCGCGAAGAAAGTTGAAAAGCCGAAAATACCAACTGTCCCTTTAAGTGACAAGCGACCTTCAGCTGTTGTTAGAATTACAGGAAATTTGGATGATGTAAGTTATCCTGATCCAGATACCAACGTTATAACGCAACCTTCTCCACTGCCTCCAGCTCCTTTGCCTTCGGCACCATCTTTGGACTTAATTCCTCCTTCAGTTGACAGGTAAGTTTGTGTTTAGTAATGAGGTGATTGAATATTGGGTGTCTCCACAAATGTATCATGATTTTTACGAGGGGTATTTCACTTCAGAAATCCCTTGTGCATAATTCACTAGAAATCTTGATGAAATTCATGTTGAAATCCAGAATTCCCACCTGAAATCCTTGAAAAAATCCTGAAATCAAGTAGAAATCCCGGATTGGTGTACACATTTTACGAAAGTGAAACACCCTCCGGATTGTTCCAAAGCTGTATTGACTCTCATACAGAAAAATATACTATCGTATTTACTATTGAATTCTTCAGGTTGAGATCTGAGTCAAGTCATTAAATTCAATCTTGTATTTCTCACTAGAGAGAAACTTGAAACTTTCTACAGATTCTTTCAATCCACTTATATATTATGGTATAAAATGAAGGATGGTTCAACTTGACCACATGCTATCGAATTTGAAGCGGAAAGAGATTATTGGGACGAATTCAGTGAATATTCTGGAGTTAGGAATTGAAGAAATGTCATGATATAGTTGGTTAGTAATTTATTTATTAACAAGTAAGCCCAATATTGATGTAAGCTAAATAACAGTACATTACAGTACATAATAACAAGCTAGGATTGAAGAGCAAGTAATGAGTTATTTTTGTAAAGCCAACTTCGAATTATTGTGTTGACATCATGATGCAGTTTGGATATTGTAATTTCAGTACTTTTGATACCCACGCTTCCATCAACAGTTTATTTTTTCCAATTGAACGTTATTACCTGATAAATATTATCGGACTATTACCCTGTAAACCTTGTGTGGTATGGAATGAGAAATGATTAAATCTTGGTGCAAAACTGATGATACAACCTAGTCAGCTGATGCATCTGCGCTATATTCTGTATTGGTATCTTAGAGACTGATCCTGCGTTTTCTGTCTGTCTGTGAGTAGTAGAAATACTAAATCCTCTTGCAGAAGAAATGAGTACCGGCAAAGCTTGGTTAATGGCTTCCAGAATTGATAGGACTGATAATCGACTTCTGAGTCAAGAGTTTTGTGGAAAGTAGTGCTGAGGCTCAGATCTAAAAATGACAATTTTGATGACTGATTAATAATATAAACTAACACTGCTCTCTTTGGATATACATGTTTTACAAATGCTGCTTTCATGTGTAATTTCCACCAATTTCCTTTTTTCTCATTGTTGTATAATAAATAATTCAGTATTACAATTGACTTGCCTTTATTTGCTATCGAGAATTGATATGTTGACAACAAGTGATACATTTATTCAGTTTGTAATCTGTTTCTTTCATATATTTGTTAGCATTTGACAAAACTTTCAGATGTCTGATTCAAATGATTCTTCAAGAAGTATCTGAATTTGTACGGTATTCGCGAAAAGTGCCATCCTCCGACTTGCTCAACGCGTTTCACAAAAAAAAATGCGTAAACATCAAGGCTACAACCTCTTACTCATTTTTTTGTGGAAGAAATACAAACAGGGCAATAAGACTGATTACAAGATTTCTCATTTTCACTTGTTCTGTTATTATATGTTTTGAATGTCTGGCAACACTGATGTATTTTACCCTTATTTCACCAGAACTATAGATTCTAGGTATTTTGTTAAAGTATCACTTTGTTATGGTAGATTTCCAAACCAGATGCGGAAGATTTCAAATAGTATGGAAGCAAATGAATTTAGACCAATAAGTACACAAACGGGAATGAAGAAATTATTGGAAGTCGTGGTTTATAAATAATTGATGAAATATTCAGGATTCAAAATCACAACTCTGAAGCCTCCTTACTGTTCACAATTACAAAATGAAAACGATCAATTGATCAGGGGGAATATACTAACGGAATTTTTACTTGAAAAGAGCTTTGGAAACAATGGACCGTGAAATATTGTAAAAAAAAATATAAGCGATAGGTATTAAGGAAAGTGTACTTTTTTGGATTATTGAATGTCTGAAAGGTAGACGGAAATGATTATTCTATACCACAAGGAAGTGTCTGAGCGCCTCCGCCGTTATCTTTATTTTATATAAATGATATTAATCGATTTGACCACTATTATAACTAATGAATAACGCTCTTATGTCAATCCTCACCTCAACTGTGATAATATGAAAGTAATTGCAAAAAAATCGAAGGCAATGATATCAATTGGGCCCTACAAAAATAAAAATATTTATGCAAAATAACCCGAGTTGAGACTAGAATAATATAGTAACAGAATTCGTAAATCAATTCAAGTATTAGCCAAAAATCGATCATTCATCTATCATCCCTCTTGCATTGAAAAAAAAATATCTGAGAAGCTGAATTTTTCTGCCTTGAATCTTCTCATGTTTCTCTACATAGCCAAAAATTACTCTCTATAACACTATCATTCAGCCCCATTTTGATAACTGTGGCAGCATACTGCATGTGTATTACCTAAATAATATTTCTCAGCTGCAGGAGTTGCAAAATCGTGGTATGGGGATGATTTTGAATTGTAGAACCAGTATGTTTGCGATGTTAAATAGTTCACATGCGCTAGTCTGTGAACCAAAGACTTTAAGACTTTGATTTACAAAGTTCTGCATGTACTAAGTTCTTTCAAAAATTGATTGTCATAAATTATGAGGTCCATAAATATCCAGCTAGCTATAGCCAGAAAATGTATATTTCAAAAAATCGTTTATTATAAAGGCTTTGATGAATAAAGTAAATTACCTCGAGAAAGAGTCATCCACATCTAATACATTCGAGTGAAAACTCCAACATGTCCAAAATGAGTTCTGATTACCAAGAATATCAACTATATCGTTTGAATTATCATTATAAAAATACCTTGATCTAGAATACGTTTTTTTTCTCGAATTGCTCTTTGTAACTGTGATATCATGATTTCATAAAAAAAAAGACAAAAATTACTTCCTCAAAACTCCGACTATCTCCACGAAAATAATCATGTTCCTGGGAATTATTTTTATTACTATCATAAATTCCAAAGGATTTCATATCATTAATAATTATTACTCTTGGAACTTCTTCAGTATTATTTTTACGGTTGTATATAAAAGGATGTTATTATGTTATTCCTACGAAAAAATAAAGATCTCTCTTTTCCCATAGATACATTGAGAAACGTTTGTAATTTTAATGCAAATCATAATTTAAAAGTAAACCATTTTCTTCTACTACAAATAAAGTGTCCACATATAAGAAAAGATGTGTTGAGAATATTTTCCTTTACTGAATCAAATAATGCTTATTTGTTATCCTTCCCTCATGATGGTAATTACTTTCCATCAGTTCGCTTTATTTTTATTTAAAATCGATAGGAAAACACGTATATCAGTTTAATTTTGATGAAAAAATAACAAGGGAGCAAATACTAAGTCTCGATAATTTTTCAGACTTCATGACCTTCCAACAATAGACCGCACCAATAAGCCGTCAGAGATTAGTTTCCAAGAAAGATATGATACTAAAAAACTCAGGCCTGTAGTTGTACCAGTTAAAGTGATGACTTTGTTCCAAGCCATGGCACAAAGTAATACCTTCAAGAATATTGAAACATGTGGCGTTCTTACAGGCAAGCTCGTAAGTATCCCTATTGGTTAGTATAACTTTGATATAAATTTTGAGACAACAGAACAAATGTTACTGCTAACCCAAAAAGATTACAGTTTCCTTTACGATTCTCAGTAACTATGGTTAGCTAACTGTAGTTGTTTTTGTCGAATACGGGTTCCACTGAATGTACAACTATTTTGGCTGAACTGTACAATTATATAGTATATAGTTTTCTCAAGTAAAACTAGTCGTATGCGAGTGATTGAATTGGTATTCTTTTAGTGGTATTGTTACGATATATCTTTGGGTTCGACGATTAAAACACCAAACAAAACTAAGATTCTTTTATTATAACTCTCTATCACAATACAATACAACACAATCACTTAAATCGCTCCGATAACTTTCCAATGCTCGGTACTTGAACTCTCTGTACTAAAAATTCTCTCTAATACAAACTCTCTGTGTTATACAAATTCTACACGTCGACTACTTGCACCTAGCAATAACAAAACTCTCTCCACTTAGCTCTACTAAACTCGCTCCACTTAGCTCTGAATACAAACTTCTGAATAACCAACTCTGTCAATAACTAACTCTGCCCGCGACGAAGTCTCTCCCGTATATATACAAGCGTACCTATCGAGAATCCTCGAGAGAAGCCCCGATGACGTGTCTCGAATTCTCCAGGCGGCAACCAACAGTTCCTGGAAAATGACGACGCTACGACGCGATCCCTCATCTGTGTTTACGATCTCGTCAGGGCCGGCGTTAGGAGAGCGCTAGCGGATTCGTAACAGTATTTATAAATGATTCTAAAATAATAGAAGGATAAAACATACATTTTGATTTTTTTTTCAATTTTTAAGTAAATGTCGGTTGATTTACATTATGTCTTTTTATTGCACATATGTTTTGGCCTATCATAATAATAATAATAATATTTATTTGCATAACTGAATATTACAATCATAATGATTACACAAAATTGCAAACAAATAAATACCGTCTACTCTCAATAAGTGAAATACTTGTTTTGAGTGATGAGTCAAATCAAAAATTAAAAATGTTAAAAATGTCTGTCACTACACTAAAATAAAATACAACATATTAAAATTATTTTGATCTAAAATTGAATAAATATTGGACATTTCACTATCAAAACGCAAAAATTTTGATCATGTATACTGATGGGAGAATTTTAATAGGGTTGCAAATTTTTGTGATTGTAAGTACTACCGAGATTGAGAAAGTTGTAGGGCAAGCATAGGTCTCTATTCTCCATTCAATAAAAGTACATAATCTATGACAAGAATATCACAGTTTACTGTAAGATTCTCACTAACAATGGGATCACAAAACCGTGACACGTGTTTTTTGTTGAACATAGATTTTTGTTAGGTATCAGCCAGTTGAATTCAATCATTATTTGTGAGTTATTCGTGCTGTTCTGTCCCGCTAGCCCTGGCATTTAGTTCATTATTGTATCCCTAGAACTCCAAATCACACACATTACTCTTAATAATTCACATAGTATATAGAAAATTCATTCTGCTTCACAATGACATATTTATTATTTCTACTATTAAATCAAGAATATGAATACGACCAAATTTATGTTTAATCATGCTGAAGGCACCATCAATATTCCGTTTTAGCCCGAAGTAAATGGTTACTGCTATTACGAACTATCTGAAACTCGTTCAAAAAGTAATAAATTTGAAATCCATCTAAATAATTGCTCTATTCCATTAGTGCACAGTCAGTGTGATATCACTATTCTGTAATAGAGAATACCACTAAAATTAATACGGCAAATATTTCAGGAAAGAAATGAGTTGATCATAACTCACATGATTTTGCCGAAACAGAAGGGAACTTCGGATTCTTGTATGACGATGAATGAGGAGGAGATATTCGATTATCAAGACCAACATAACTTGATTACTATAGGATGGATTCATGTAAGTTTCATCTATTATCAAAGGTTCCATTTTCATTAAATAGCTATTCGAAATACCAATAGCAATTGGTTGCGTCTAACAACTTACAGCTCTTGAAGCCACTTCACAAAATTTGAAATTTCACTATGGAAAACTGTCAATTTTTGTGTAGCGGTTTTAAGCATTGTAATATGTTAGACTCGGCCAATGTCACAAATAAAACGTAAGATTAGTCAGGCAACTCAATATACACTATCTGATATTTAGATATTGTTTAATAAAATAGGTGGTCGTAGGAAAAATAGTATACATTACTCGTGTGAAAGTGATTTTTCACACTCGTGGGATTGTCACACTCAGCGTACGCCTCTGCTACAATAGTTCCCACTGGTGTGAAAAATGTCACTTTTTGCACTAAGCGTGCTTTGTTGAAGAGTTTCTTGTCTGATAGGTCTCTGTACGTGGTTGTTGATGGAGTATCGTCTGATATTCTCCCAATAAATGCAGGTGTTCCACAGGCTTCAGTTCTGGCGCCCACTTTGTTTCTGCTTCATATCAATGATTTGCTCGAGAAAACATCTTGTTCAATACATAGTTTTGCGGACGACAGTACTCTTCATACCAGTTTCTCTTTCAGAGTCCCCGTACCAGCTCGAGAAACAACAATTCAAAGAAACATTCACGTCAATCATAGAATGGGGTGACATGAACTTGGTGGAATTTACTGCTACGAAAACCCAGGCATGTCTCTTCTCAATAAAAGCCGATCTATCATCATCTAGTATTCAGATGTCAGGAGTAACTATTCCTACAAAATCAAGTATCTCGATGCTAGGAATTACGATCAGTGATAATCTCTCATGGGAAAACCATGTGAGATCGATCGCTAAAAGTGCTTCCCAGATTTTTATTTCGTGCCAAGAAATACTTCACTTCTCGTCAGCTTCTAATGATCTACAATTCTACAAGGCTCAGATACGACCTGTCATGGAATATAGTTCTCACGTGGGAGTTCGGCACCAAAACATTCATTGAGGCTTCTCGGTTCTATTCAGAGAAAGGCAATTCGTCTTGTGGGGGATTCTTCGCTCACAGACTCGCTCACTTCATTGGAACATCTTCTGTAGATACTTTCACGGTCGATGCTCTTCCGAATTGTTATCAATCGTTTCCCGCTTGGCAATATCTACACGGATGACTCGACGAGTACAGAATTCCCATCCCTTTTTTGTGAATTTGGAAACTTGTCGACCGTCTCTTACTCAGGGATCTTTTTTCAATAGAACAGCTGAGCTTTGGAACTCCTAGCCAAAAAAGGTTTTTCCTGAGGCTTACAAACTTCAGAAGTTCAAAGTAAATGTTAATTCGTATCTCCTGTCCCTTGATTCACGCGATGTTCTCTGAACATTACAGGCCTTTCCTTCCGTGTGAATCTGCATATAAAAAAATACTATTTTCATATCATATGCAAACACATATATCAGATATTTAATCTACTACAGATAGAATGAAAACATGAATTCATCTGGTTTAGTTCTGATATGACATATTGACATATGCACAGCTTATTCAATACAACTTGGCGAGTAAATTCGTCCCACAACCCGTCGCTCAGTGACTGCTGAAGGTTTCAAATAGTCCAGAAAGAATATGAAGCATTTTGGTTTGCAATTTTTTCGTCCTCCATGGATTAATCTGAAATTTTCATAGAAGGTAGGGAATAGCTCAAGGATCATTTCTATATCATGCCACTGTATGTTAGAGCCTTGGGGGTGGTTACCACCCCATCTCTGGGATGACAATTTTTTATTATATTTTAATTGTAGGAATCGACGAAAAAGTAATTCTAAGAAAAAATGTTTCATACGTTTTTTTCGTAAAAGTAATATTCTTTGAGTTATTCGAAGTTGAAAGTAACAGTTTTTTGCATTTTATCAAAAACAGTTTGGAGAACCAACTTGTATCTTTTAAAATGACAATAACAATGCTGTTTTTATAATTTTTCTACGACAAATACTCAGAGACAGCAATTCAATGCTTAGCTTTTTGCGTCAAATGTATAAATTGGAAGATTTAAAGCGAAATAACGAGAAAAATTTGCATTTTTTGAAGAAAGCTCATAATATCTTTACTGAAGTATTTGATAAGAGCCTTCAATCAAACAAAAATTTCTCTAGCAAACAACCCCCAAAGTACCCCCCAATTAAAATTGATCGCCACCCTTATGTGATTCTCTTTATATATGTACTATTAATTTATTATTCTCAAGATGGCGAGCGGCACAGGTTCTGTGTCACTTGCTCCCAAAAAAATTGAAATCTATACATGTAAACATTGTTTTAAAAAAGTTGTAACAAAAGTGCAGTGTACAAAATGTAGCGACGTTTTTCATCCTGCGTGCTTAAAGCAATCAAGTGAGCAGAGAAACGCTGAGTGCCGACATGAAATAACTCAAGCACCAGTTGATACCAAAACGAGTGAAAACTCCTACCTCAAGGAAGAAAATAAATTGCTTCGGCAAATGTTGGACGATAAAAATATAATAATAGCCGATAAGGAACAGTTGATTCAACTATTACATGAGAAAATTGCACTCCTAGAAACCAAATTGGTGCACACAAACAATAATACATATTTCGCCACAAGTGAAATCGTAGATACAAATAAATCGGCAAAAAGCGCGACTTCCAAAAAAACGGAGACTACAAAAAACCAACGGCAAATGCTTGGTTCCTCTCTAAGGCCCGTTAGTACAAGCGATGGGAATTCCAACGTACAGGGTGATTCAATTATCTCAGTAAATCAGGTATCTGCTGAGATACAGAAAATACGGAGACAACAGAGAACAAATGAAATAATAAATTTGACGAAACACGTGCATGATGTCGCTTCTGAAGATGCTTGGAAAAAAGTGAGGGGAAGAAGACATCGAGAAGTACGAAATGGTAAGGGAAATAATGATTTCCAAGGAAATGAACTAGAAGGAAGGAAAATCTGGCTTTTTGTTTCGAAAGTCCCAGATATAACCACACCAAATAATATTGTTGATTACATTGAGAAGCATACAAACTCTAAAGACATATATGTAAAAAAGCTCATAACGCGAAACGTGATGACCAATAATCAAGCTTTCATGGTTGGAGTCGAACCAGAGTTGAAGGAACAAGTATACAACCCAAGTTTTTGGCCACGAAATATTCAATTCAAACGTTTTAACTTCCGGTTAGGTCAGCACTTTCTGGACAAATCACAAGAATCTCAGACAAGTGTAGATAAGAGGGAAAATTTTCAGAGGCCAGCCTCGTTTCAGGATCAAAAAACCGCCTAGAGTCAAGGATTGGAATCTCTGTTGACATTAGGGCCACAAAAATAGCAGACAGCAAACTTGAATCAATAACAGTCCTACATGTGAACATACAAGGTATCTCAAACAAGTGCGACTCGTTCAGTGTTACCCTGTCATCGCTGAATGTGGATCTGGTATGTATTGATGAACATTGGATGAATGATCAAGAAATCAATGCAACTGTGATAAAAAACTTTAAACTAATCTCCGACTTTGCTAGAACCCATTACAATAGAGGTGGAGTATGTATATATGCCAGACATGGACTCAATGTAGCACCTGTTCCATTCAAGAGAAGTTTGGAAAAAAACTTTGAGATATGTCTGGCTAGAATGACTCTTCCAAAAATAAAGGAAAAAATCTGGATAATTGCTTTGTACAGAACCCCTGACAGTGACTTTAAAGACTATCTATGTAATATCGAATCACTACTACATGAAATCTACAATAATACTGACCATTATATTATTTGTGGTGATGTCAACGTAAATTTTCTTGAAAATAGTACAATGAAATCATCTTTAATAAACCTACTGTTTGAGTACAATATTATGCATCATATAAATGAGCCCACCAGGATAACCAATCAAAGTGCTACTTGTATTGATAACATATTTTCAAATTTGAAGGCAAGTAATGTAACTGTTTGCGACACTTTCATTTCGGATCACACATACCAGGTATGTACATTTGATATAGCTTCCCAAGTACACGATGACCCTAAATATATTTATAGAAGAAACCTCAATAACACTAATAATGAAACTTTCCGCAGTCTCTTGTCTCGCGAAAACTGGACTAATATGTATGAAGCTGACACGTTTGAAAAAAAGTTTTTCATATTTTATACCTCTTTCCTTTATCACTACAATTGTTCCTTTCCTTTCACAAAGAGCAAAAGTAAAACAAATAAAAAAAAAGATGGTATTCACTTGATATAAAAAATTTCCACGATCAACTATGTGAAATGAACAAAATTAGAAAGCAACTCAATGACCCCGACTATACAATATACTATAAACAATCCATAAAAGAATATAAACGACTTGTGAAACAGCATCAAAAACAGAAAAACAATGACCGAATAATGGGATCCACTAATATCATGAAGGAAAGTTGGAAAATCATAAACGAAGCTAAACCTAACAGTGTTACAAATTCCTCTATTGACATCGTTGATGACCGCGGTGAACCAATTAATGATAGACTGGAGAAAAGTAATTTCATAAATGCCTTTTTTATAGACTCTTTTCATTCAATCCCTGAACCCTATTATGAAATGAACATCGATAAAGCCCCTATGAGTTTCTTCTTATCTCCTACCACACCAAATGAAATTCTAAAAATAATGAACAAAACCACCTCTAAACCGGCTGCTGGTTGGGACGATATTAATGGAAATATATTGAGAATAGCAGGTGACGTTATTGCTGAACCACTTTCTCACTTAATTAACGAGTCTTTCACATCTGGAATATTTCCGGATTTGAAGGAGTCTAAATGCATTCCTGTTTTCAAAAACAAAGGCTCAAAATCTGACATAAAAAATTACAGATCGATCTGCATCCAAAGCCAAATTTCCAAAATATTTGAAGCATCCTACTCTGTAAGACTCATGAACTATCTTGAACAATTTAAACTACTGTCTAATACCCAGCATGGCTTTAGAAGTAAGAAATCTACAAGAACAGCAATATTGGACTGTGTAGAATATATTTATAAAGCACTAAATGAAAAAAATCATGTTGTAAGTCTTTTTTACGACTTGAGTCGAGCATTCGACACTATCAATCATAAATTATTATTGATGAAATTGGAGGGCATTGGAGTCCGAGGAGTAGCACATAACTGGGCAACATCATACTTGACAAATAGAAAACAGGGTACACTTGTTGATGGTGTTAGATCCGATACGAGAGAAATACACAAATACATATGGGCGTACCCCAAGGATCCATCTTGGGTCCATTGTTCTTTATTATATTCATTAATGATGTCAATAACACCTGCACCTCATCAAATCAAATTATTGTCTACGCTGATGATACAACCATACTAATGTCAAACAAAAATGTAGAGCAACTTGTTGAAACAAGCAATAATGCGTCTAGGGAACTGAATAAATACTGTTCAGATAATGGACTCACGATGAACATAACAAAAACCTATCACATGCGCTTTCTGCCAAAAAATGTATCACCCGATTACAATTTATACCTAAATGTATGTGGCCCCTCTATCCACAGTAAAGATACCATGAAATTCTTAGGTCTAACCCTAGATCAAAAATTGTCCTGGGAATCACATATAAACACGCTATCCTCTAAATTAGGATCTACTTGCTACATAATAAGAAACTTGAGAGAAACCCTCTCATTTGACATTTTGAGAATTCTCTACTTTGGGTTGGTCCAATCTATCCTACAATACGGATTGATTTTCTGGGGTTCTTCCAGTTACTTTGCTCAAGCATTTCGCTCACAAAAAAAAGTGTTGAGGACTATTTATAAAGCTCCTCCACATTCAACATGTAAGTCCCTATTTAAACAATTTCAAGTCCTAACATTGCCATGTTTGTACATTTTCCAGTTGATAATGTATATCAAAGAAAACGAAATAGAATTCAAAAAAAATTGTGATGTACATCCATATTTCACGAGGAATAGTGAAGCTATCCACCAACACTACTCTAGACTTGGGGTGAGCCAAAAATCGCCAAAATATGTAGGCATTAAGTGCTTTAATAAAATAAAAAGTTATGTCGATATAAGTAGCACAATAACTATTTTCAAGAAGAATTTGCATGCTTTTCTATGTGATTAACAGTTTTATGGAATTGACGAATACTTCAATTCATAATCCTAATGAATTTTATAAACTGTCATTATTTCAGTATTTTTTTTGTGACAACTATATATATATATATTTTGTATGTTTTATCTTGACTAGTCCAATAAGTTTTTGCATGTATATATTATTGTATTGTGTATGTATGTAAAATTTCAGAGATGAATAAATTCTATTCTATTCTATTTAATACACCCACAAAGTTTGACCAATTTAAAATGCCCAATTTCAGAAAAATTGGAGTTTAAAGAGAACGACTTTTTTCAATTTCGTGTTTTTAACCCTTTTCTTAAAAATATTTCCCAAAATACTAAAGATACAAAAAAACCGTTAAAGTACTAAATTGTAGCTTTTTTAAGGACAAAAATTTCCCTGGTGTGCATATTTTTCGTACAGTGAATATTCTGCGAGATATAGCCGTTTAGCACCTACATTTACGATCGAACATCACCTTATTCAAGCGCTTTCAACTCTCCCCATTTGGAAATTAGGGAACCTCAAGTAATTTAATTCACACAGTCTTATAGCTCTTGAAAAGTCCTACAAAATCGTTGCTGAAAAAAAATTTCTATCACCTAAAATGAAGGAACAATGCTTAATAAACCGATCATTTTTTTTTTATTCGAATTACCCGCTTCGGAGCGTAGTAATCTGCATAATCGGTATATATTCGACCATTATACCTTATATGTTCCATTTTTTCCATTCATATTGGACGACAGAGCAGAAGAAACATCTGTTCACGTGTATGCGTGTGAGAGTGTATATTTCGTTGATTTCTCACCAGTGTATTCCAAAGTTCGAAGATGTTACAAAAATTTCAATGTTTTCAAGGGTAGTTTTTAACAAGGGTAGGTTGAAACATTATGGAATTGTATCCTAAAGCATGAAACAATCATTATTTAACTATTTTTACCCATTTTTAGGTTTTCAATATTATTTCATAATTTTTGACAATAAGGGGTAGTTTTCACCCCTAAAAAACAAAAAGCGCACAACGGTACAGTATAGAAAATAAACTAGAGGGTGGAATAAGCCTAATCCCAAATATTTTTACAAATCTGTTCTGTAGTGCTCAATATGTCACTTCCATGTCAAGATGAAATTGATGAGCTGTAATGCTGTCATTCATTTCATTATTTGTTTCGTATTTATTCGATCTTTCAAAAGCCCAATTGATATCGTTTTGTGGTAGATGAATTTCCTTAGTTCTTGTATTTTTTTATATGCAAAGGACCCCGCAGTTTTCTTATGGAAAATCGCTTTTGGCTAATTTCGCGGAATGGAGTTCAAGCCCATGAAGACTCTTGATCGCCATGTTGAAAACTTCATCTATGCAAAATTTCAGTGAGCATAAATCCATTTTCCATAAGGAAACTGCGGGGTCCTTTGAGATATACGAGAACTAATATAGACCGGGAGGTCATGACAGGTGACGTTCCACCATTTTTTCGTGCATGCCTTTTTAAGGCTTGATAGCTAACCCTAAAATATCAAAGATAGTCCGGGTTTTAGCCCCCCGCGCGTCCTCTTCATAAGGAAAAACGCTTTTCTTCCTGTAGCGAATTTTCGTGTTTTTCCGTGATATTTTACTGCATGCCATTGTAATATACGGAAGAATTGAAGCTCTAATAATTGATGGCATGCACCCCGCAGCGGCCCAAGATGATCAAAGGGTTATGAAAACCTGAAAAAAAATTAAGGAAAATTCCGTGTTTTCAAATTACATGCCGATGTGAAGAATTGAAGTTTTTGTAATAAAAACACTATGAAAGAATTGGCATGCACCCCTCGTAGGACCAACGGTGAAAAATTTCCGGAAAATTCTGTACAGAAAAAAAAGCGTTTTTCCTTATGAAGAGGACGCGCGGGGGGGCTAAAACCCCGACTATCTTTGATATTTTAGGGTTAGTTATCAAGCCTTAAAAAGGCATGCACGAAAAAATGGTGGAACGTCACCTGTCATGACCTCCCGGTCTAATAGGTCACTTTCATTCAAAAGGGACTGTTTTAAAATAATGCTGCAACATTTCAGGGTAGATAAGAAAGAAATCTGCCCTTCTACACGTTTATAATCCGATATTGATTCTTATTTTTTCAGATTGTAGCAGTAACAACCCCAAAAAACTACTAAATTTATATGTTTTGATTCTCATTTAAACATATTTTTTTCCAGACTCATCCTACTCAAACAGCGTTTCTCTCAAGTGTTGATCTTCACACTCATTGTCCTTATCAGTTATTAATGCCAGAAGCTATTGCGATAGTTTGCTCGCCGAAATATAATGAGTGAGTTCTCATTTTTTTCAATTATTATTATTCAGTTGCGCTCTGAGATGGCGATCAGGGATTGATGGTCAAATGTTCTTCCTTGCCGCTTGATAAGATCAAATAACAATACATTGCTGTCATCTCAAAGGTCAACATCTCGAAACTTTTCAGTTACCCTAACACCAAACTGATATTTTTTGCTCTCGACGCGCGTTTTGCTATCAATTGATTGATACTACTACAGTAGTATCAATTTTCTTCAACTGAAGAGGCTAACCTTGTTAGCGAAACGCGCGTCGAGTGCAAAAAATATCAGTTTGGTGTTAGGGTAATTGATCTCTAAGAAAAGTTTCAACTTTTACACCAAAGGTTCAAATCTCAACGTTTAGTCATCATTTCGATCAAATATTTAGAAAAAATGGCAACTACATATATAAAAAAAAACACTAGACAGTGTCGTACTCAGAAATATACTTTTGAGGATGGGCAACCTGAAATATGAAAGATTCCACAATATAGCAAAAAAAAACTTATTCGTTGTACCACATCACTCAACTAACTATGGTTTTTATACACCCATCTCAAATATGTTGAGATTGGGAAATATATATATTGTCATGGTGTTGATTTCTTTTGCGAAAATCCAAATATTTTTAAAAACAAATAGCTAGATTGTTTTTTAATTGATTGTTATTTATGATTAGTGATAATGTTGTAAAATTGAGATTTTATTATTTTTTATGTTTATATATTTCAGATATTATTATATTTTTGTATTCTGATGTGATTTCAATGTGATATAGTGCATAGGTTAAACGTCGCAACATATTTTTTATTTCTTAACTGTATTGGGGTAACCCGATTATAAATAAATAAATAATAATTTATTGGCTCCACTAATGTAAAATTCAATAAATAATTGATCAAATTCAAAGTTATTGAACATGCAGTCTTGGATGCACACACAGAAACAATTTTAGACAGGAAATAGTATACTGGTATGTTTCAAAAACTTTTGCGTCACATTCCTGTAGCGGTTTTTGACACCACCTATCCGTCAAAATTGGATGAATTAGAGAACAATAAGTACAAATGAAGAATGCTGTATTATCGACGAGACTAATAATTGAAAATCGTCACAAAAATGACAACACATCTTCTGTACGAGAATCAGTTCTCTTCGGAATATTATTAGGGCATCACGTACCCTAAGACTTTTAACACCCCATTTCGACGATGCAATTTCTCGCTGCAATTTCTCGCGGCGACTTGTCGCTGCGAGATATGTCATCTAGCTGTCAGTTTGCATTGCCAATATTGAAAAATAGCACTGAATGTTACCAAGATGATCATCTACATTATCACAACTGCTGCCGGACTCTGATGATTAGAAATCTCACTATGGAATCGCTTCGAAAGCGATGCTAAAATTATTTGTAGAAACGCTTATCGGAACTCCAATATTTTCATGTAGAATTATATCTTCGGTATACTTCGGGATTTCGGTTGTAAAACTAGGGAATTTCTTCAATTTTGGGTTCTATGTCAAAGTAATGAGAGATGCTGCTGATCCATTTTTCTCGACTGATAAACACTTCATACAATTATTTAGATCGAATAAGGAAATAGATTTTTTTTTGACGACATCAGTCCTCATATTGAAAAATTCTAATAATTATAAAACATACAACTCTTAGGAGGTATATTTGCTGCTTTGTCATTTTATGCAACAGGATCATATCAGTGAGTAGTTGGGCAGTCATTCAATGTATCAATGTCTCAACAAAGTATCAGTAGGTGTGTCAATGAAATATCACAATTGATTATTGAACAGCTCTTTGATAGATATATACGATTTCCACAAACTCATTTGGAAAAAAATCGTATTAAGGAAAAATGATGATTAAAACCCAATTTCCAGGGGTTATTGGTGCAATAGATTGTACACATGTTGCTCTTTTGAGACAGACCTACAGGAGGGGAACATAATTATTTCAACCGAAAAGGATACCACTCCAAGAACATTCAATTGGTAATCCAATCCATCATTCTGTCGAACTCATTTTTATCAATCTTGTCAAATTTACTCTCGAGTTGCAACTTGAATGGTTTGGTTTTGTTTGTTTTGAAAAGGCAAAAGAAGCGCGAATAACTTCATTAGAAGAGTACATATCTCTTCGGCTTATACTTTCTTTCTTTGGCACACATAATCAAATGCATTTCTATAGCCAACAATTTTTGTATTGAAGCGATTCTATCGGGGGTTGCGGGGTAAAGAGATTCCAATAGAAACCTTGCGAAACCGTTCATCAGAGTACCAAATTTCGACTTATTTCGATTCTACTACTCATTTCTATTCATCAGAGTCCGGCTGCTGATATATAATTTCATTCATTTCTAATAATTGATATTGTGATTACATCACCTTATTATTACTCAACTTGATTCCTCAAGTCTCGAAAAATAATTGAAATGTTCAAAATCAATATTCTTCACAATGATGCCAACACATATTTGTGGTTTGCGGCAACAAATTCACTATAGAAATAACTAAGTCGCTGCAACTTATCGCACCGAAAAAGATTCATGCAACTGGTGCAGCGACAAACTTGCATCGTCGAAACAGGCTATAAATGAAAGAAGTGCTTAGGTAAGTCAACTTTCAATATGTGGCTCCGTGGATTTCGACCAAAAATGTACTTCACACACAAAATATGGCCGAGAAATTCAATCACGAGAGACATTTTGATAGCTTCGTGGTTTTATTTACTGGATCTCAGTATGAAAAACGGTTATTCTTGAAAAAAAAATGTGTGACTTTTCCGCGCACTATTCGTGTGAACATATGGTCATCATCCATTATCTGAATAGAATTACAAAAAAAAATTCATCGAAACAAATTCAAAATTTACGCTATTCAGTATTCAAAAAAAAATGGCGTTTGCGTTTCAGTATGAAAAATTCTGAGTACCCTCTACCAGGTTCATTGCAGTGCTCTTCTGTTCGTACTACCCAGAGGCATGTAGAACATTATCAGACCTTGGTTTTCAAGGTATGACGCACTTGTGGACCTCTTAGTCTTAGGAGACGTTTTTTTACAACTTCCAATTATGCTAAATCTGATTTCAACTTGTAGTTGAAAGAATTCATGCTTCCTTATTGGAAGCTTTCAATTTAATTTTTTCATTTTCCATTTCAATTCTTGTTAAAGGGGCTTTCTATATAAACACGGCAATAACTCCTTTGATATAAAAAAAGTACATTTTATGTCGATAGGTAGGGTATTCATTATTCACTTAAAAAAAAGTTATAATAATGGGAATGAAAGGAGAAAAACACATTTCTGACTTTACGTAGATTGTATTTCCCTTGGCAACATGCTGCTGATCATATATTTTATCAGGTATCGCTTCGAATATTGAGAGAATATCTGTACTAGTCTAATAATTGATTTTCAGAACTGGATTCTTCATATTGACTCCCACCCATGGTTTACAATTTATTGCAAATTGTCGAAAGACTGGATTCCATCCGCACCCAACTGAACCACCTCTTTTCAAAGTGAGTAATGATTGTTGAAAGTTTTTTTGGATGTGGTTATAAAAATATTATTTCGGAAATATATCTAGGAAGAGACGGTCGAGCTGAGCTCCCTTTCCTCTCACGGCTTCAGAAGTTCAGATAAGATTAATCAATTGAAATTTAGTAATGGGACTACTGACGACAAACTCTCTATCACATATTATTCATAACGTTTTGACTTCCACAAATATAACAAACATGAGAGAAGAGGAGAGGATTTTTGAAGGTTCCCATATCGACAGCTGAACAGCAACCTATAACTAACTCAATGTCCAACGAAAAAAATATCACAATCTTTCACCAAAATGCCCGATGTATCAACAACTGCATCAACGAAATATGTGCCTGTATGGAAAACTTTAGCGGTTTGCATGTGTTATGTGTAACAGAACATTGGCAAACCTACGAGCAACTTGAACTTCTGAGATTATCGCACCTCGAACTTATCTCATCCTTTTGTAGACCACTCAATGCACATGGAGGAGTTGCTATTTATTGTCATGAGTCCTTACTAGCGAAGCCAATAACATTTTTTCAGAACTGAACATAGAAAACAATTTTGAATGTTGTGCAATTGAATTTTCTGTTGGAAATTTTAAATTTATTGTAATTTGAAATATTTTTAACAAAGCTCGGTCTTATGATGGATTCGTTGCTCGAAACTAACACACAGGTTTTCATAGCTGGAGATTTTAACATAGACACACTACTTCCTTCCAAATATTCCAGAGCATTTTTGAATCTTTTTACATCTTATGATTTTGAACTAACTGTCAAAGAATTCACACGTGGAAGCCAAAAGGATGGCAGTTGTCTTGACAACATAATCACGAACAGAAAAACTGAATTCAAGGTGAGTAATGAGAATACATGCATATCTGACTACTGGACTCAGTGTTTCAGTTTTCAGATTATAAATAAAGTCGATGTAAATAAATCTAAAATAAGAATTTTCCCTCATGAGGCAACAGAATAATTCATTCATGATTTAGAGGGTGAATTATTCCAGTATATATATGAAGAAACATCGGTTGATGTTAAATACAACAGATTCAGAAATACCTTTTTAACATATTTTAACAAACACTTTTCTCTAAAATTTTAAGGGAAATCGAAATCAAAATTCTCTTTTGAAACCCCTGAAATTATAAACTCAAAAAATGAAATGATAAAATATCAACGGTTAGCTGCCGACCTTCCTCAGTTCGTAAACATCTTTGAAGATAGTCAGAAGCGTTACAATAAGCTGCTTGAAAACGAAAGAAATAAATATTTTGAAGAGAGGATGAGTAACGCCAAAAATAAATCGAAAACATCGTGGCAAATTATTAACGAACTCACCTCAAACAGAAAGCAAAATCCTATCACACCAACATTCATAGATTTCAAACAGGGAACAAATCAGATGAACAAATTCTTTAACGAAAAAGCAGTTAATCTCATATCAGAAAAACTCCCGAACCAAACTAAGTATACATGCAACATACCTCAAAATGAAAATCATTTGCTTTTTGTACCAGTGACCCACCAAGACATGAACAAAATGTTGAAGAAGTTGGAAAACAAAAAAAGCTCAGGGTACGATGAAATATCGGTATATCTTATAAAAAAATGTTTCGAACACATTTTAGCGCCTCTGACTCATATTATCATTGCGTCACTCAAAACTGGACTTTTTCCTTCAAATCTCAAATTTGCATTAATACAACCATGTTACAAAAAAGGAAATCCCGAATCATTTGAAAACTATAGACCAATCAGCCTACTCAGCTCATTTTCAAAACTTTTCGAACTATCTGTGTACGAGCAAGTAGTATATTTTTTTAAACACCATAATCTTTTCAGTAAAAGCCAGCATGGATTGAAACTGCATTATTTGAATTAACAAATAATATATATAAATGTCTTGATACAGGAAATATTGCTTGTGGTATTTTTCTGGACTTGTCCAGGGCTTTTGACTGCATGAATTTTGAAATCCTCTTGAAAAAGCTGAACCATTCTGGAATTCGAGGCATTGAACTCCAATGGTTTGAATCTTACATTACTAGCCGAACTCATTCACTCAAAATCAAAAACTCTGAAACAGGCCAGCAGTTTCATACATCGGCCCTGAATGTTGATGTGGGAATACCAGCATTCTGGGTCCCTTATTATTTATAGTTCATATCAACGACTTTGCTCTTATTGCTAGAAACAACACAATGATCATGAATTATGCTGATGATAGCACTCTCCTTATAATGGAGTCAACTTTTCCTCAACTATAACACAAACGGGGAGTGAACTGATTAAGGATGCTCAAACTTGGTTTAGCGACTCCAGACTCATTCTCAACCCCGATAAAACAAATGTTATTTTCTTTAAAACTAATCAATCACTTGAGACACCAAGAAACATCCATCTGAATCAGCAGGAAATTGCCTTCTCCAAACAAATTAAATCCTTGGGGGTAATGTTAGATGAAACACTGAAATTTACATATCACATTGATTATTAGCTGGTAAACTTAGCCAAACGTGCTATGGGCTGAGAATTCTTATGAAAAATTCAAACAATACTGTTGCTAGAACGTTCTGTTTTGCTGGCTTCTACTCTAGAGCAGATATGGCATCGTTCTATGGGGGTGCACCAGTGGTGCAAATGAAATATTTATCTTACAAAAACGAGCTATAAGGATTTTGGAACAGTTGCCTTACCAAAAATCGTGTAGGGGACATTTCAGATCAATGCAGCTTCTCACAATACCCGCTTTATATGTTTATGAATGCATAAAATTTCTATACAATAACAGACATTACTATGATGAACATAAAATATCCCATCCATATAAAACCAGATATAGAACATTGTTCTCAACATTCTCATCAACTATCCCTAACAGAAAAAGGAACCCTGTATTCATCGATAAAATTATTCAATCACTTTCCTCCAGCTATGAAATCCGAAAAAACTTTTCAAGCAGTGAAAAAAGCACTACTGAAACTGGAACTCCTCATTGAATTGGAACCCTACTCTATCGAGGACTACCTAAATGCAATCCTCCAAAATATGTAAACCAATGAATATCATACAATAACCGACTCTTGTTTTAGTTTTGACTGGCTGTTATACCATTTGTGTAATATGTGCAATAAATTATTATTATTATTAATAGATGAAATCATTTTTTAGGTTGCCGATCACGTTCGAATCGAAAACAGTGCACCACTGGAAGTTTTGGATCTGCGCAAGGCTTAACACCCCACAAATCAGAACTCATTCACCAAATAGCATTTCTTGAGAGCTTTGTTATATTTTATTTATATTTATATTAACGAATATGTCAACTGTGATTAATTTTAGAGTAAATAGCTACCTGAAAAATTATTTACAAATACATCTTTTTTATTTATTTCTTCATTTACTTCATAATAATAGTGATACTCAGGCAAAGTATTTATTGACCTGAAATTCGATATTCAACTCACTAAAATAGTATCAAGCTGAACTCAAGTTTGCCAGTAATGATTATATACATACTGTTACGATATATCCTGGGCTCGTCGATTAAAACACCAAACAACACTGAACTCCTTTTATTATAACTCTCTATCACAATACAATACAACACAATCACTTAAATCGCTCTGATAACTTTCCAATGCTCGGCACTAAACTCTCTGCACTAACAATTCTCCTTCCACACAAAGCTCTGCTCCACTTAGCTCTCAATAACTCTCGTCACTTAGCTCTGAATAAAACTTCCGAATCACTAACTCTCCGAATAAAAACTTCTGAATAACTGACTCTCCGAATAAAAACCTCTTCGCCGCGATATCCCGTTTGCTTATATACTTGCGTATCTATCGAGAATCCTCGAGAGAAGCCCCGATGACGTGTCTCTAATTCTCCAGGCGGATTAACAGGTTCTGGGAAAATGACGTTCGCTACGACGCAATTCCTCATCTGCGTATACGATCTCGTCAGGGCCGGCGCTAGGACGTAACAATACATATAAAAATACTTGGACTGGGCCTAAGAGAAAGAGCATCGATCTTCAGACATGAAATGCAGCGCTGGGGTTAGAAGTATGACTAATAGACTTAGAAATGTATAGTCAACGAATTCAAGCAATTTTTCGGAAGAGAAACGAACTATTCGGTTTTTATTTATTCCCCTTTGCCTATTGAGCTTAGGTATAATATCAGATTGAGAAACCTTTTTTTCGATTGGTTCTTTTTTTTGGTCTCTGCCCTTAGCGGATGTCTAAACATCCTTAATTCCAGTGACCATGGAAATGAGCATAATAATGACATCATTTGCTGACCAAAGAATCTATCCCAGACATTATCTCTCTTTTTAAGGCATTCGATACGGAGTTGAATTCATCTTGAATGGTAATCAGATACCATTTTACATATTTGAATTGTTACAAAACAGAAAAATGTAGAATTATCTCGGAATGATATGAACCTATGAACACCAATAAAATCAGTAACTATCATGTCAAATAGCGTTCCATAGTATGATATTGAACTGAAATTTAAGAGTTTTGATAGAGATAGGGCAGAGGAAAATTGTAATTTTTTTAAAAATATCCGAAACGAGTTCGTAAAATTACTTAAAACTAAAAAGAGGCAGTTTTTATATGAAAAAATAGATTTGAATAAAATAAATCTAATATTAACGTGGAAAGAACTCAAAAAAATTATTAATGATAGAAATACTTCATCTGTTTTCAACAACGGTATACATTTCAAAGATGGCGAAGGACGAATAAAAATTGTGAATGATGATGAGATTGCAGATTGTTTCAATAATTTTTTCATCGAGAGAATTGGAGATATTCTCTCCAGCATTGATGATACTCATGTGGTGGAAAGTGTAGTAACATTGGATGGTAGTTTTCCACAGTTTCAGACTTTTTTTAACGTTTATTTCATCCCAAAATACACAAGAGTATTACATAGGGACACCTCTATTACTAAAAGTAACAATTTAGCCCTTCATGGGCGTGTCAATAAATAATTATTATGTCTATATATACCTACAGGTAAACATATATACAAACATTCACCACAATTAATGACTCGTCACAATAAAAAATTAAATATATGTATCACAGATAAATGGTCATTTAATAAATGTATCACAATATAATACTCAGTTAAATATATCACAGTAGTGGAGTTATTTGGTTTCAGTTGACAACAATACTATTCGATAGAAGTATTAGTGTCTGTGTGATTAACAATGGAATGAAATTATAGCGGCATTCAGACAAATCATAATTGTCTATTATATTTTCAATGGATATACCTACAATGGGACGTGATTCTTCACAGTAATTTTGAATTTGTTTACATTCAACTTTTTCATGTTGGAGGGAGGTTTGTTATGTTCTATTGCTCCTTTATATAACAGTGAATTTAGGCCATGACGTGAGCATATTTGTGGTAAAGATATATCTTTGTGCTGCCGAGTTTCATGTGAATGAATTTCATATCTCATAAGGAACCCTATTTGAGTGTGTCTTGCCTGATTCAGTATTTGATGAATAAATACATCAACGTTTACCACATATAGACTATCCAAAGATCTAATATTGTATTTATTAAACAGGTCATCTGATGTTTTAAACCTCATTGGTAATTTATACAGATTCTTTATGGCTTTGTTCTGTAGTGTTTTCAGTGGTGTTATATAACTTTCAAAAGTTGAACTCCAGATGATTGCTAGGTATTCCAAATGGGAGTGAACTAGGGAGAAGTAAACTGACCTCGTCACAAAAAAAAATTAAATATATGTATCACAGATAAATGGTCATTTAATAAATGTATCACAATATAATACTCAGTTAAATATATCACAGTAGTGGAGTTATTTGGTTTCAGTTGACAACAATACTATTGTCTATTATATTTTCAATGGATATACCTACAATGGGACGTGATTCTTCACAGTAATTTTGAATTTGTTTACATTCAACTTTTTCATGTTGGAGGGAGGTTTGTTATGTTCTATTGCTCCTTTATATAACAGTGAATTTAGGCCATGACGTGAGCATATTGCATATTTGTGGTAAAGATATATCTTTGTGCTGCCGAGTTTCATGTGAATGGATTTCATATCTCATAAGGAACCCTATTTGAGGGTGTCTTGCCTGATTCAGTATTTGATGAATAAATACATTAACGTTTACCACATATAGACTATCCAAAGATCTAATATTGTATTTATTAAACAGGTCTGATGTTTTAAACCTCATTGGTAATTTATACAGATTCTTTATGGCTTTGTTCTGTAGTGTTTTCAGTGGTGTTATATAACTTTCAAAAGTTGAACTCCAGATGATTGCTAGGTATTCCAAATGGGAGTGAACTAGGGAGAAGTAAACTGACCTCAGTAGATATTTTGGAACAGTATAACTTAATCTCCTGAGAACACCAACTGGTCCGGTAATTTTTTTACGAATATATTCAATGTGCTCATGCCATGACAATCTTTCATCTATGATCAGACCAAGGAATTTAATTTTACTAGAGTACTCCATAGTAGTATTTCCAATAGACATTTCTTTTTTGGCATTATCTGGTACCTTACATTTATCAATCCACATGAAAGACGACTTATTCAAATTGAGAGTCAACTTATGGCAAGACAACCACTCGGCCAAGCACTGGGGGTCTTCTTTGATGTTCTGGGAGATGGCGTCACGTGTTTCTCCAAAGTATACAATTGTTGTATCATCTGCATAAAGTCTGATTTCCCCTTCCCCCCTTATATTTATGTTTGCTAAGGAGTTTATGTAAATTTGGAAAAGAGTGGGACTTAGGATCGATCCCTGTGGTACACCACAAGCAATTTTTTTCTTTTCACTCAGGTATGAACCGCATTGAATGAATTGCTTTCTACTTGACAGATAATATCACGAAACCATGTGAGATCCATCTCCCGAACACCAATCATTTTCATTTTTTCCACTAAAATATCATGGTTGACAGTGTCAAAAGCTTTACACAAGTCAAGAGAAACAAGCGCACACTGTTTGTTTTTGTCAATTTTCATTTGTATTTCTGATATCAGATCTGCAGCAGCGCTGGTGGTGTCACTCGACTTGCGAAACCCGTACTGTTACTGTGCCTTGGTCAGTATAGTGTTTTCTTCAAGATATTCTGAAAGTTGCTTGTTCACAACTTTTTCAATTATTTTGGATAGTATTGGTAGCACTGATACAGGGCGATAATTGTTGGGGTCCTCTTTATCACCGGACTTATACATATAGGTGATACTTTCGCTAGTTTGAGAAATCCTGGTACTTTACCACATGATAAGGACTGGTTTATGAGTTTACACAAAACACTTTGTATTTCATGTTTACACTCTTTCACAGTCTTTGCTTCAATCTGATCCCATCCTGGTGCCTTTGATGTATCCAGTTCATCTACTATTTTTCCAACATCTTCTTGTTCCACTGGGGCAAATGAGAATCTGGCATCACAAGTTGTTTCCTTTGTGGGGTCTATGTTTTGGTGTGTGATATTTGCGGCAAGTTTTTCCCCAATTCCAACAAAGTAGCTGTTCATGTAGTTACAGACTTCTGGAATCGTAATGGTCTCATTGGTATCTGTTTTTATAGAAGAAATGTTGTTTGTATACATTGTTGACTCATTTCTAATGATTTTGTTTATGATTATCCATGTTTTATTTTGATCACCATTTGTTTTGTAGAATTTTTCTTCGTACAATTTCTTCTTCGCAGCTTTGATTTCAGTTTTTACAGATTTTTGAGAAATTTTTGTTGGAGAAATATTCATTAGTTGGAAATCTTTTTTTCTTTTTGTTTAGGTATTCTTGATATTTTATCGCTTGTAATACCTTCGAGGTGAACCAGGGTTTGGAGTCTTTCCTGAATCTGTTTTTACATCTTTCATAGGTAGTGTTTTTATCAAAACAATGAGCTATTTTTCCATAGTTTACATCTATGTCAAGGGTGTCCAAATAATTTTTGTCAATCTTTATAAGGTCTTGCTTCAGTCTCTCCAGATCCATTTTTTTTTGTGTAGAACTTTTCAGCTTGTTTGACGATTTCAGCGCTCATTTTCAGAATTTGTAGTTCATGATCACTAATATAGTTGCTTATTATTGCCAGTTCTGTAGAGGCGGTGACTTTGGAACTAATTAATACATGGTCTATCAGTTTGGGAATGGCCAGTAATTCTTGTGGGAGTAGTTTCATTGACCAATTGAAACCCGTTTGTCACACAGATGTCCTTGTAGGTGGGTACTATTCTTGAATTGTTAATTATATTTATATTGATGTCGCCCATAATGATTATACTCCTTTATTTGTTAGATTTGCTAGTTCCTCGTCTAAAAAGTCCAGAAAGTATCTGTTGTCACTTGATGGTGTATTATAAACGGCTCCAACGTACCTATTACAGTTTTTCAGGTAAAGTAGAATATATGACCACCTTTTCTCGATTGGTAATCTTCATCACATTGAACTCTATTGACTCTTTCACGAATATGGCATCTCACCCCCCTCGTTTTCCCGACTGGCAAATACTGCTTTATATCCCGGTAAATTAATATATTTTTCTTCCTCCTTCATCAGCCACGTTTCAGAAATGACAAGAACGGTTATATTTTCAATTTCATCAAGCATAATTTCAAGCCTTTCAAGTTTGTTTTTTATAGATCTAGCGTTCATATACATGATTTTCACACTTTGGGCATTATGATATTTTTCCCTTTTGTTATCCCAGTTATAACTGCAAAGTTCACTGTAGGTTTTTAAATAGAAAATAGAACTAGCTGATCTTACAAGAATTATCAATAATATGGGAAATGAATCCAATAATGGCGATATTATAGATGCAAAATTTTTGAAAAATATTTACGGGGTTGTTGGGCACGTTTTGTTGTATTTTATTAGTTTATCTTTAGAGTATAGAGTTTTTTCCGAACAATTAAAAACGAGTACCGTTATACCTATCCAAAAAGTTTCTAACACTGTGAATTCTTGGGAATTCCGACCAATCAATATGTTGCCAATACTTGAAAAAATTCTTGAACTGGCCGTATATCAACAGCTGTTAGAATACTTGAACACCAAAAATTTTTTTTTGCAAACCAATCTGGCTTCCGGAAACACCATTCATGCGAGTCATCCTTACAACTCACTCTCACTAAATGGAAAGAAAGCATAGATAGGGGAGAGTATGTAGTTGCAGTGTTCTTGGATTTAAAAAGAGCATTTGAAACAATCGATCGTAGAAAGTTGCTAAGAAAATTAGAGGCTGCTGGTATCGTAGGTACAGTGCTCGATTGGTTCACAAATTACCTGACTAATCGCAAACAAGTTACTAAAATCAATCAAAGTTCTTCTGAACCACTCGAAAATTCTTTTGGTGTACCACAAGTTATTGTCTTGGAGCCATTATCGTTCCTAATTTATATCAATTATATCTTTTTCATTCATGTGACTTCATCAATCTCTTTGCAGATGATACTCTGTTATCTATCTCAAATAGTGATTTGGATATTGCCATTAATAAAATGAACGACTCACTAAAGACTGTTCAGTCATATCTTAAAAGTAATAAACTTAAACTAAACTTAATATAACTAAAACCAAGGCAATGATATTATCGACGCCATATAAAATTAGGAATATGAATACAGGTCAATATAGCCTTACAATAGATGGTGAAACAGTCACATTTGTGAACGAATTCAAGTACTTGGGATTTATGCTGGATAACACCCTTTCATTCAATGCACATTTCAATTACATTTGTAAAAAAATATCAAAAAAGATATATTTTTTTACCAGAGTCTCATCAAATCTTTCTTTGTATTCTAGGTTAACTATTTATAATACAATTATTCAACCTCACTTTGATTTCTGTGGAAGTATCCTATTTTCGTTTGAATTGAATAAAATTTCTCGTTTACAGAAATTCCAAAATCGAGGACTTCGCATTATATTGAGATGTAACCGTAGTATGAATATAAATTTCATGTTGAACTCTCTATAATGGCTGTCAGTGTCACAGAGACTGTATCTAATAACAATGATCTTCATTCACAAAATTTTGAATAATTTAATGCCAGAATACTTTGCTTCATTCATTGTCTTCAGATCTCAAGTTCAAACTAGAGGAAATACTGAACAACAACTTCACTTACCAAAGTACAATCTGGCCAACTCAATGAGATCTTTATTTTATTAGGGTATAAAAGAATATAATGAACTACCGATATGCATAAAAGAGTCTAAAACTATTAAGGAATTCAAAACTGTACTCATAAATTACATAAGATCTAATCGATAATATACTTGTTCATTATTTGTATACGAGTGTTTTCTACATTTATTCGTTGATTGTGTTTAACTATATTCATGAATTGTAATTTAGCAACGTATGACGTATGTATATTAGGATTATTTCCTACTATATAAAGATCATTCATTCATTCATAAGGAAAATATAAAATTGTGATATTTTTATTCATTTATAATATTCAAGTATTTGTAGATTCCATAAAATTTTCATGACAATAATGTATATAAATAGATTCATTTCGAGTATATTTTTGAACAGTTATCACAAAGACAAATGATGTAATAGACAATCATAACAATATAAACTCTCAACCTTATCGCTGCAACATAAAAAAATTCATATATAATCTGTATATTCCATTGAATATGGTTAGTCTGAATCATCTGCCTGCGACAATTCAAACCAATCTCTGAATGGCTCGTGTAAGTTTGTGAAGTTCTTGAAGGTCAAAACAACCTGAAAGATACATTTTTACTTTATGTTATCAAGTACTACATACGACCATACCTGTCCGATAATATTGGAGTTGAAGAATATTTTTTTGCTTTTGACAGTCAAAACTAGCTTATTATTGGGAAGATCCGACAAAGAGAGAAGGTACTCAAAAGTTTCTTCAAAAATAGGATCACAGTTGTCAGTGATGACCTGAAATCAATTTTAGTTTATTATATATGTATATTTGGCTTGGAGTGTATGTTGTCTTTAATTTTATCTCCCTTGTTGAGAGAAGAGCTGAGTGAGAAATCGAAATGTTTTGGAACCCCAATGAACTTTGTTCTGTCAGGTAGATATTGAACTCTTCATATTCTTGCACTGATGCGATATTGCTTAGTCAAAGACACTTGACGCTAAAAATTAAAATTGCCCAATGCTTGCATTAGTCGACAAATGGAGTACCTACAACTCAAACTTGGTAAGTAATGAAACAATATACGCTGGTTATATAGAAAACGAAAAAACTTTTCTAGATCTATCTTTAATGTCAGTAAAGATTACTTACATTCGACAATTCTTTGTCATTCAGAATCGACATCAAATTTATATAAGCGAAACAAACTATTGGACATAAATTCTCTTCATGAACTCAACATCAGCTGTTTTATCCATTCTATCAGAAATAATACTAAAAAATCTAATCTTATTTTCAACGAAATTTGTGATTTTCACAATCACTCTACAAGACAGAAAAAATTGTTGGCAACGAATAAAATTCAATCAGATATTGGCAAAAAATCAATATATAGTGGTGTCATGATATATAATTCAATCCCAAATGAAATGAATATCGATCGACAATAAAATTCAAGCAGAGTTTGAAGAAGTTTTTATTCAGCTAATAGCTATTTAAAAAAAATTCTTACACTTGTTTTTTTTTAATATTTCTTTATTTATTCTTTTTTCTTCTTCGCTCAATTGACCTTTGCGTAGAACAATTTCATTTTCGACTGTATGTTCGTTTATACATATGTATGTTTTTTTTTCAAAACTTTTCAAAACTTATCATGATTTGTGCTTATAGTTATTCCCTAATTATAAACATGTAATGTTTCTTGGGATAATAAATAACTTACCTTATTCTATCTATACGAAAAGGATTTGAAACGTGACAATCTTTGTGGAAAAAAAACAGCAGCAAACAAGGCGTAAGTCGAGTGTAATCTACTTTTTTTTTAAATTTAACGTCGGCCTGTATTTCCTATTTATGATTTGTTCAAAATTTCGGAGAATTAATGAAAAAATGGTTATTTCATGAGTGCAAAATGAAGCCAACTGAGTAGCCTGAAAGATGTTCCATTGAATTCAATTCTTTTTTATAGACTGTCCTAATTTTATCATAAATTGTGAACCTTGGGCGTTCTTATGCTCCCCATTTTCGAAACATAATATTGACTGAAATTTCAACTTACTTTGGTTTTGTTCTTTACCCTGTGTGATCCTGGTGCCAACAGTTTCAATTTCACATATGGGTCAGGTATATCGCTAGGGTCCTTCAAGGGTAGGTTACTGTGGAAACATCTTATATAATTTCTCAAAAAAAATATAATTTCGATACACTCACGTGATTTTATGAACTGTGACAATTAGCTTCTGCCTTGGTGCACTATAAAATAGTGTCAATTCTATTTGTCCCAAATTTGGTTTCCTATAAATATAGAAATGATAATAATTAATCAGGTTTTGAAAATAGTAGAAATAGTATATAGTATAGTAATTAACTTAGTTTTTAAAACACTCAGAATATCAGAAAGTTATTCGAAATCAGAAAAAGGCGGTTGCGGTAACAGATGACGTCACATATCCCTATCGACAACGATTGGGAAATAATGATTTTTTCAAATGGTGGCAAGGAAAGTGATCTTTTGTATTGAATTATTTTGAAATGAAAACTGGAAGCAATGATCCTGTTTTGTATATACATGCTAATGTAATCCATATTATGATACAGTTTTTTCCGAGATATTCTCTTACACTCTGAAACTTGGGCTCCTTGCTACATTTTGAGATGTACTTGAAACCTTTTTGACAACATCTTCTACCACTTCATCTGCAACTTCGGTGAGTGGTTGTGGAGATTTGGGTGGAGGAGAGTTACTACTTGAAGTGGATACTTGAAAATAAATTACCAAAGATTTGAAATGAATGAGGGTTGCGTCGATGAATGAACTTACTTGATCTGTGTGACATTGTTGATGACCTAATAGAGGGATCCCTTGAGAATGCTTCAGTATCAGAATCTGATGAGCTTTCATCACATTCAAACTCTTCATTTTTCAAAATCTGAAACAAAATAGAGCTAGATTTCATTTGTATCTACAGTCAATTGAAATAGCAAATGGAAATACCTCAAATATTCAGTTTTACTGTATTCTATGACGTGGATATATAAGCGCGAATCCCACTATACGTAACGTCACCGTCACGTCTCCGCGCCGTCACCGAACCGAAAATATCACCTTAAGGCGCGAATCCCACTTTACGTAACGTCACCGTCACGTCTCCGCACCGTCACCATCACGGTAAATATTCTTACATTGCAAGCAAAGCAAAGCAAAATATTTATAAAATTTTCATTCATCATCTTCTGATGCCGAAAATAATGTGTGATATTCGCCCTCGTCCTTCCTTCTCAGAAATATATCATGCACTCATAATTGCCTTTTCTTCTTAACTTTAAACTTTTTTTTTCCATATCCAGAATGAGCGCAATTTGTCCAAGCTCTTCATTTGTAAATTCACTCATGTTCAAATTTTCACTACGTCGCACTCTCTACGGGACTGCTGCTTGCCGGTTGTCGGCTAGTATGAATAATTGAGAAGAAAAGGCAATTATACTTCATCAACACGTCCTTCGTAGACCACATGTAGTTACGCCTCTGGTGTAACACGAGCCACTGTTTTTTCACAAGCAAAAAATTTCCTTTGCATGAACACGCTATCTCATCCATTGTCAAGTCATTACGTTTCTCAGTGCAATACGAGTCACATCTCAGAAAATAAACTCCAGTGTTGTGTGTGTGTGGGTAATTGTGCATAATGCCCAAACGTGCCCTTGATGTAGATACGTATCAACGAATAAAAAAGAAGATGAAAAAGTTGGAAAAGATGTTGGAATCAGTATCCAGTTCGGAAACTTCTTCAAGTAAGTGGAAAATTCGCATGCCCTAATTTCTCGCAACCTAGACGGTTTTCTGCAGCGTTTTCATTCCCAATTCTATCTCACAATTATTCCAATGCACCGAGGGTACTAGCACATAGGTCCATTATAGCAATGTTTTTGTTTTTGCAGGCATTGGCTATACTATTTTTTTTTCTCCACTCATGCCTGTTTGTGCAGGCATGACGACTTTGTGTGCACGGTGAACTCGACACTGTATTTGCAGTGTTTTGTTCTTTTATAATGTTTCTGTTTTTGCAGACATTATTTCGGCCCTTCCTTTCATCCTGTTTTCGCAGGTATAGCAATCGAAAAGGAAAGTGCATTGATGACGCAGTGTTAACGTATTTTGATTGTTACACAAGATAGATGATCATGGTTATGCAATACAATTTCGGTTTGCAATAAAAAAAAAACTGTTTTCGACTTCTTGTTCAATCTGTTTCTGCATTTGGTATTTTTATGGCTAATTGTACCTTTACCGAATACCGAATGACTGTTAATCTGTCACCTATTTTAGGTGGCAGTGCGTATGAAGACTTTTCGGAAGGAGATCATGTGCCCAATACATCTCCAACAACGGTAGCCCAAGTCCATCACCCTATTGCATGTTCGGAACAAGAAGTTTTGGAGGGGGGGACCGGGCCAACTGAAGAATTGGTGGCTAACATATTGGGGGATGATCCAACACTGGTAACGGCATCGGGTCCTCCCCTTAACCAGGGATTAGTCACGCGCTGGTCTTGTTATTTGGCAAGTGGTCTAGACAAAGAGGTACGAGCGGAACTTTCCTCTAAGTGGCTGATTCCAGAGAACTGTCAAACCTTGTTTGGCCCGAAAGTGAATCCTGAATTGGATGGAATCCTCCCAACTTTAGAAAAGAAAAAAGATGCAGTTCTGGCCCGTATCCAAGATAAAATGGGTTCGGGTCTAGCGGCTCTCGGCTCGGCGTTGAATAAGCTATTGGAAAGGGGAGTATCAGACGACATACTATCCAATGTTACACCAAATTTAGTGGATGCAGGGAAACTTTTCTGCGAAGTTCATTTCCTGATATCCAACCACAGAAAACACCAGTTTCTTCCGGCACTTGACAAATCTGTTAGGAAGATAGCGGAAGATTCCAAACATGACACGTTTCTATTTGGATCAACCTTCCAGGAAGAGTTCAAATCTGTGCAAGCTATTCAAAAAACCAGTCGTGAACTGAAGTTGCAGCCGAAGCACACGAAAAAGGTTACTCGACCTCAAAGCAGACCTGATTCAAATTATTTAAACTTCAAGCGTCAGGTGAATCGCACGAAAATGAAGCCGAATTTTCAAGAGAATCCACGAGACAAAAGAAGACCGATGATTCCTCCAAGATCATATCAGCGACAGCGCCAACTGCTTTAACATCTTCAGGTATATAAGAAACCATGTAATTATGCAGGTAGGATCAAATTATTTTCAAATCGTTGGAAAGAAATCACTGATGATCAAGTCATTTTGAAGTGGGTCACTGGTTACACCATTCCACTGGTTAGTGAGCCTCATCAAAAACGGCCTCCACGCACGAATATTTTTTCTGCTAACGACATATTACATTTGAAATCTATCATTGATTCCCTTCTGGACATTGGCGCCATCTGTCGGTGTCATCCTGAAGCCGATGAATTTTCATCATCATATTTTTTGGTTTCAAAACCCAAGGGTGGTTTAAGATTTGTATTGAATTTAAAAAAATTAAATAGATATGTGGTGTCGTCCACACATTTCAAATTAGAAAATATTAACGTTGTTAAACAGATAATTACTAAGGATTGTTTTATGTGTACCATCGATCTGAAGGACGCTTATTTCTCAGTACCAGTCAATAAAAAGAGTAGGAAATATTTACGATTTGACTTTTTAGGTAGTCTTTACGAGTTCACTTGTCTTCCGTTCGGACTGAGTTCATCTCCTTTTGTTTTTTGTAAAATTTTCAAGCCAGTCATGAATTATCTCAGATCTCGGGGCCTTTTGTCTGTTAATTATTTGGATGATTTATTGCTACTGGGTGACACACATGCAAAGTGTTCTGAAAATGCAAATATTACAAAGAATCTTCTTGAATCACTGGGATTCTTGATAAACGTCGACAAAAGTAATTTAGTTCCAAGTCACTCTTGCAAGTTTTTGAGATTTATTTGGGATAGTTCTAGCCTCAAATTACATTTACCGGATGTGAAAGTTATTAAAGCCATTGAGCACATTAATTTCATAAAAGTCAGACCTTCATTTAAAATTTCACAATATGCACGTCTCATTGGATATATTATCTCGATTTGTCCTGCCTTCACCTATGGCTGGCTCCATACAAAACGATTGGAAAGACTCAAATGTAGCGCTCTGAAACGGGTTCATAATGATTATGATGAAAAAATGTGTCTAAATGATCAAGCTAGGGAGGACCTCGAATGGTGGTTACGCCATATCCCCAATTCGGGAAGTAATCTTCAACGCAGCCAGTTTCACTTGCAAATAAACTCCGATGCATCTACCACAGGGTGGGGTGTTTTTTGCAATGGAAAGACTGCCCACGGATTTTGGCGTGAAGAGGACATGAAGCTTCACATCAATCATCTAGAATTGATGGCAGTCTTCATTGCCTTGAAATGTTTTGCAATCAATCATGTTGGCTGCAATATTCTACTCAGAGTTGATAATACTACTGCGATTGCTTGTATCAACAAAATGGGTAGTACCAGATACCCAAACTTAGACTCAATCGCTGGAGATATTTGGAAAAGGTGCGAAGTTCGGAAATTGTGGATATTCGCGTCTTATATCAGATCTAAAGACAACATCGAGGCAGATCTTGGGTCCCGCTCGACCAAAATCGAAACTGAATACTGTCTTAGTGATTATGCCTTCCAGGAAATTGTTAGAGAGATAGGAAAACCCGAAATTGATTTCTTTGCATCCTACTCGAATGCAAAATGCGATACATATATTTCATGGAAACCTGACCCAGGATCTCTAGCGGTAGATGCCTTCACCATACAATGGTCGAACTACTTTTTCTTTGCTTTCCCACCATTTCCACTGATCTCGAGAGTTCTGAATAAGATCATTGCAGAAGAGGCTGAGGGAATTGTTGTGGTACCATCCTGGCCTACGCAACCATGGTACCCTCTATTCCTCAAACTTCTTATGTCCGAGCCAATTTATTTTCGTCCTCACAAGGATCTTCTTTTATCTCCTTTCAGGCAGAGCCATCCAATCTGGAGGCAGATTACCCTGGAGCAGGGAGATTGTCAGGGAAGCCTTCATAAAGCAGGGAGTACCACTTCAGCTTATTCGAGTTTATGAGTCTTCTTTGAGCCCGAATACAATGACACAGTACAACTGTACTTTCATGTAAAGGTGGAAATATTGTAAACTTAATGAGATCAGTTTTCTTGACCCTAAAATTGATCAGATTTTAATATTCTTAAATAATGAATTTTTGAAAGGGGCTAGCTATAATACTTTGAACTGTCACCGATCAGCTATTAATTTTTTGTGTAAAGGAAAGACGAAAACAACTTGCTGAAACGTTTCATGAAAGGGATTTTTAGGCAGAGACCAGTTTTTCCTAAATATTCTGTAACTTGGGATCCTCAGAAAGTTTTAGAGCACTTAGCTACTTTATACCCTTTAGAGACCTTATCACTTGAGATGCTAACCTTGAAATTATGCAGCTTGTTAGCTCTTATATCATCGCACAGAGTTCAAACTCTGGCGTTGATAAAATTAAAAAACATAGTATTCGAACAAGATGTTATAAAAATTTTTATATCTGACATGCTAAAGTCATCAGCACCTGGCAAACCACAACCTGTCTTGGTTATATCTAGGTTTCATGAAAAACCCGAACTTTGCGTTTGGAAAACATTAAATTATTACTTGACGGTCACTAACAATACAAGAGGCAACATAGAATATCTCTTTCTCACGCATAAAAAGCCCTTTCGACAAGCGTCATGCCAGACTTTATCCAGATGGATCAAAAAGATTCTATTTTGTAGTGGCATTGATACTTCTATTTTCTCGGGTCACAGTACACGTCACGCATCAACGTCAGCGGCATTGCGTTCCGGTATAAATATCTAAACGATTCGAAATACTGCAGGTTGGACTAGTAGATCAAACGTATTTGCGAAATTCTATAATCGTCCAATGATAGATAACTCAGTCTACGCTAAAGGTGTTATGTTTGGAAACTGAATATTGATAGTTCTGTGAATTATTCACGTAGATGTTACAGGGTGTGTTATTATGTAAAATTATGTTATTACATGGAATTTTGTATAAAAAATATATATATATATATATAAAATGTGAACACTTTAAACATCTACATGTGGTCTACGAAGGACGTGTTGATGAAGTATAATTGTAGATTAAACGACTTACCTGTAAGGAAGTTCAATCTAAATTATACGAAGCAACACGTCCGAAGTAGACCACCCCACCCTACCCCTTATCCCCTCAGAAATTTTTGGTATGTGTGTGTATATGTATATATGTGTGTATATATGTATATATATATATATATTTTTTTTTTCTCTCTTCTCGCACTTCGAAAGTAATGACTTGACAATGGATGAGATAGCGGGTTCATGCAAAGGAAATTTTTTGCTTGTGAAAAAACAGTGGCTCGTGTTACACCAGAGGCGTAACTACATGTGGTCTACTTCGGACGTGTTGCTTCGTATAATTTAGATTGAACTTCCTTACAGGTAAGTCGTTTAATCTACAATTATGAGTGCATGATATATTTCTGAGAAGGAAGGACGAGGGCGAATATCACACATTATTTTCGGCATTAGAAGACGATGAATTAAAATTTTATAAATATTTTAGAATGTCGAAACAGCAATTCTTCCCTCTCTTGCATAGAATTGAAGGCAGAATAACAAAGAAAAACACTAAGTTTATATTATTTTCAAACAAATATTAAACCTACGTGAACAGAGACGTCAGTCAATGCTCACTAACGTATTACACACGTACAGAGTCGACCCACCGACAAGCACCGACACATCAAATATTCTCTCGCTACAATCGCCGACGGAGGTGACGGCGACGGAAGGTGGACGTGACTGAAAGTGTGATTATGTTCATTGCTTACAATGTAAGAATATTTATCGTGATGGTGACGGACCGGAGACGTGATGGTGACGTTGAGTATAGTGGGATTCGCGCCATAATATGTGTGTCGTCTGTATGTCATCTGCGTGTCGTCTGTGTGTAGTCTGCTTGTCGTGTGCGTGTAGTCTGCGTGTCGTGTACGTGTAGTCTGCGTGTCGTGTACGTGTAGTCTGCGTGTCGTGTACGTGTAGTCTGCGTGTCGTGTACGTGTCGTGTGCGTATGTGTGTGTGTTGTTCCACTATCCTTTGCATTAAAACGAAAAAATGCATAGTATGAATATCTGACGTTTATCTCTACAATACGAATCATGGTTCTTACCCTTAGCTGTAATGAGATTATAATTTTTCCACCATTATTGAGTGCGAATTCTTCTTTGCTGATTTGCAAATCGGGAATATTAAAAAGCGTGTTGATACTGTAAACAAAGTTTGCCAACTTAGTATCACTGATCTTGTCAATAATGCTGATATTCAGGGAGTCGCTGTCAGGATTAGCAACAAGAAGTGAAAATCCTTGTTCCCAAACAGGATCGACGGTATGTTTCTTAACTTTACTTTTTTGCTGTACTTTGCCTACTGTTAGAACAACGTACGGGTCCGGTTTTTTCGACTTAACTTTTGCTAAATCTTGAGCTGTGTCTAGGTAAACGGTAAGAAGACCTGTACTTATGTTTGCCACTTTCAATAATTTCGTTTCCTGGGACACCTGAAAAACAAATAGAGATTTTCAATAAATGGTCAGCGGAAAGCCAATGCGAATACTTAGGAATTTGTGAGAAAAATATGTTTATCCGACATAAAATATATATTGAAAACTTTACTCAAGTGGTTATAAAGAAAGTTTTCAACAAATACTATTATTGATAATAATGTATTCATTTTGTCTGTCTTCATCATGCAGATTCGTAAGAAGGTATATAATAGAAAAAATGAACGTCAAACATTTTACAAATAATATAACTGTTGTGATTACCGCATCAAGAGCTCCTTGGTCTGCCGATAATCCTAACCAGGTGAACCTCAGGTGGAGTTTTCCATGTTTAGCGTTATCTAGAGTGAACCATTTGTCATTCTTTCCCTCCTTCAAAACACTGTGTATTTCAACGATGCCACTAGAAAACCAATCATAGTTGTGAGATAGGTAATGATGTTTTCTAGGGAACTTTTTGGCTTTTTCTAGGTAACTTTCATTGATGTTCATAGTGTCTTTCAGAAGTCATGCTTCTTTATGTATATATAATGCGAGACGAAATAGCTAAAAAAGTTTTCCTGAACTTCCCCCACGATAACTTTTTGTAAATATGTAACGGCAATATGTTAGTTGATAGATGTATAAATATTATTGTTTTGAAACTTGTAACAGCCGTCTCATCTACAATATACATGGAAAGGTAGGCAATAATATTATAAGAAAATGTTAGGTGTGCAAAGTAAAGTTACTGTTAGTATTTCACTATAAAACATGTGCTTACCTTCCCATAAAATCATCTTCATTTAAGTCATCATGGTCGAAAAGTTTGAATTGTAGATGTTGGCCAATAGGATCTAAAATTACAAACTGAAAAAAATTAAATGGAGAATTATCTCTTAGGGTTCAGAAGTGTACAATCTGTTGGATTTCATAACGAATTCATAAGTAAACTGGCATGGACAATTTTTTTTCATATGTTGCGGGGAATCCGAAGTATCTTCATCATACGATCTCTAAAATGATTGTAACGGGTATGTAGCTAGCTGGTCGTGTCTTGGTAATGGACCAATCAGAAATATTCATCCGGTCTACGTTTGAAGATACTTGTGTACTTGCAATTATGGTCATGATCATTTGACATTGACGGGTTTGTCAGTCACTGACCGATGTGGTCTATAGCAGGTTAGTAGACGCTGCGTTTGGCAATTACCAGCTCAAATTGCCGCCAACATTGGCTGTGAAATAACAAGAAAGTAACCCGGACCTATCCATTCAGCATAGAATGCGGTAGTCTTCATGTACTCTAAGACTTAATAGAAGTGGTCTGATATGTTCCAAGCAACAGTTGTAGCCTGGGGCACCTATATCAGTCATATTGACGATCTTTAGGATCTGACTGTTTCTCAATAAAGTAACATATCGGTCTACGTTTATTAAAGGGACTTGCAATAAGGGTTATAGTGTTATTTCACTTTCATGCAAATGAGGGGTTTGCCTGGAAAAAATTCAATGTCCTTCGTGGCATATATTCAGGATACCGGTGGTTTTCAAGTTGTAGACCAAGTTTTCATTATCTTACGTAGAATTTATATAAACGATGATACATATAATCAATACAAGATTCCCCCCAAACAACTAATGCTTATACACAGATCTAAATATATCATGTCAAAATCAGATTGTTTTCGTATTTTTGTTGTTGGAATCGAAAGAAACACAATCACTCCATAAGACAGTGAATCTCTTCAACCTAGATGATTGGGTCGTCCCTTCTGGAGGATGAATAGTAAATAAATCACCAACTAAAATCTCGTTTCAGAAATTGCCACATTTCATGATTTTCACGTTTTAAATGAGCAGCTTGTGAATTTCAGTTTCTTATTAAAAAGAGGTTGAAAATTTGGTTGTATCATTTCATCTTGTATGGAAATACTACAAATCCTTTTATGAACACTCTATTATAACTCTCATGATATCAATGAACTGATGTAATGTCAGTTGATATTATTCGCTTCATTGAATAAGGAAGTTTCAGAGTAATACTGGGAAACTTTACATATTATCAAATATCTCTATGAATGAAAGAAATCGATCTATATACAAACAACCCTTCATAATTGAAAATAAAAAACTTGTTCATTCAATACAGATTGTTGTAACGACCAAATTTAAAATACCTGCGAAAATGATAATAATCAAAATGTAACACTATGTGCTTGAATTGTTTGCATTCAATCTGATAGTAATCGCGAACTAAATTATTTTGTGTGTTCACCTCATCATTTATATTGTAATGAGCACAAAATCAGCATGTGTAAACCATACTAACGATGAATATACGAAACACAGTTGTTTTTAACAATTTATAGTACTCATAGTGATGATGTCTTACCTCACACCAATAATCCCATCTGGGATTTAGATCTCTTTTGATTACAGGTGTCTTGCACTCTTGAGCTCCAACTGTCAGAGTGACATATGGATCTGATTTGCCTGTGACGTCTTTTCGTTCTAGGTCCTTTGCTTCAAATACGTGAACTCTCAAGACACCCTGAAAAGCGTTGTCACTAGAAACTAATATTGATTTCAAGTTTATTCCAAAATAAACTTAATTTTCGATGATCCAGAGTGAATCAAATGCATATATAAAGTTGCATAATTGCTATTTTTGATTTTTAACCATTGTTCAACAAAAATAAGGATATCCACTTATATATCAGAGAAAGTTAGTGCTGACAAGCAAACGAATAATGAAAAAAAATAAATAATCACATTGTTTATCGAACTAGCTGATACTTGATGAAAATCCATTTTTTTATCACAGTTGCCTGTGATGAAATAATTTCAGATTAGGTATTTGACATGGCTCGTGCCTCAATGGCAGGAGACATATTCACAAACCTCCCCAACCCTCAACTGATGAATTCGAATCACTTTTTCGGATTCTGTACTGATTCATTTCAGTTTTTTCTGTTCTGAAAATTATCCAACGAAATAGACGTCGAAATATTGCTCTTATATTATTAAAACTCACCGCTGGTTCCAGTGACTTCAGTTCCACCGCTTCTACCGATTTCGAGAACCTTTTAGTTATTTTATTAGGAAAAACCAGTTTTTTCGTTATTTTTTCTTCGATTTTTTGGCGAATGAAGTAGCTGAAAATTGATGATTTGTCATTATTAGAATTCTTCGTAAAGAGGTAATTGAGTGACAACCTTAATCCTGGAATACCCGATATTCCTTCTAATTCAAAATTGATATCGGGAGTGTTCAGGAAAAATATTTGAATGCCACCCACTATGGGCATTTTAATCATCAACGGCTTCAGCACCACTCTCAACTCAGCTCCGACCTGTAATCAGATTAATGATAAAATTCTTGTCAACAGAGCTCAGTAACAGCATTCTTATAATTCAGACTTTTGATAATTTATAGTTCGTCGTTCTGTCAGTTCTTCAGAAATTGTACTGGAGTTTCGGGACTATTGATGAGCATATAACACGTTTCAACACAATTAAAAACACTTTATGAGATTTTCATTTAATTTACAAAACCGGTGCACCTGTTTCGCCGTGCAAAAGCTTTTTGTGTGCTACATAGTACTATAACTCCCTTAATGCAGGGGAGAAATGTTTGTAGTGGTTTTGTAAACTGTTCAGGGAAAAAGTGTTTCAATAAAGTTTTATTTATAAATCGCGATATTACCCGAGATATTACCTTTTGAAACCTAGCTCTGAATAACGAAACGAATGTTGCATCAGAGATGGTCTAGTTGCCTCGAATATTTGAGGTCAGACAATGTTCTCATCCTAGGAATTACACGCTAAAAGGTAAGACTTCGTAAATCTTTAGCTCGGGCAAGTTTCGATTTACGGTTGACGTTCGTATAGGGCATCAGCAGGATTAATCCATATTAACCCGCATTTGTCAGTGTCGATTGGGTCAGCTCACTGAAACGTTGGTGTTCGATACAAAATAAATCTAAGAGCTTTCGTAGATTTAGGGTTGAGAAGTGAGTCTATATCTGGAATGGTTTCGAAAATATTACAATTTCTACCAGTTTGTTCAACTATAATAATGGAATAACAAAAAAAATGTTTCACTCACTTGAAAATCTCTGATACTCCCAATTTGGGCACCAGACATTGAAAAATTAATATCACAGTCACCATCATAACTGAAAGATGCAATCTAAATTATATTGTTTTTCTTGTTTCTGCTATACTTACTAAACATCGAAATCGATAACAATCGAATCCTTCGTTATAGTTCTATTATAAACTTTGACGCCATCAATTTTTGGAGGCTACAACCATGATAATATAATGAAACAATAAGTTACAAAAAATACCAATACCATACCATTACTCCAAAGTCAATATCTTCGAATCTGAAAGATTCAAATTTCTTTCTTATTTTGGTTTGTAAAGATCCCCTACAGCGTTTAATTATATAGCTGGTGATGCTTGGCCATAGCTGCGAAATTATCTAGAATATAGAAACATTGATGTAGAGAATCATAAGGCTTATGAACATCACGAATTCAATATAGTGAACTGCACACTCAAGGCTATTGATTAAGGGATTTTATCTTAATTACCTATTAATTATGAAGAGATTAGGTGGGATGATTGGAAAAAATGTAATTTGCGTAATATCGCAATACTTTCGTTCTGTAGGACTTTTTTATTGGTACACGTGATCTGAAATCTCGTCAAAAATTTGAACTAACTGAAATTATTCCATATATTTTTTCTACGTTTTATAACGAGAAATTAATGGAATATCACTAGTTAAAAGATTTTCCAATAGAAAAATCCGGACAGTTCTTGAACATAATTAGTAGAGTAAACAAAATATTTTCAAATAACTAAACAAATCTTTACTTACTTCATTTAGCCATTCAGCACGCTCTCTGTCTGGGAAAGTGACCTAAGAAATAAAGAATTAACCATCAGACATTTGAATTGAAGATATATTCACACCATTTTGAAGTAAAAAGGAGGTCATTTCATTCTCCGAATCTCATTTATTCTTCCAGTTATGGGCAGCGTCAAATGTCTCAAAAAAACATTTTTTTGTTTCACGCACATCACCACGAATACTTATGATAGTAAATATGAATAAATTCATTGAATTGGATACATTCTCAAAAATAAACTGCAGATTTCTACTCACCCAAGATGGCAATTCATCAATGGCTTTCAGGACATCTCTTTTCGTCATGGAACTTGCTCTGGATTTGCTCGATATTTTTTTGCTCTTGTCCGAAGAGTTAGTTTCAAACCAAACTAAAGTACAAATCGTCAGAATGGGAAGAATTATCGACCAGTTCAAATAACAAATGATGTAGCCCAATAAAAATAAGGCTGCCTGAAAAAAATCAAAAATTTCACTCTCGCATCAATTTTAGTGTACACATTGACTCCAATATATCGGAGAATTCATAAGGGTATTTATCTACCTTAGCTAAACTGTTTCAGATTGGACATATAAGTAGATATGATCATCAGAAACCCACTTTTAATCGGATATTAATATTGATTATAAATGAATAATATATTATTTTATTGTAAATCTCATTTTTATCACCACCTCAGGAATTGGTCCTCTTTTCTGCCCATATATGCTCTCTTACGTTCCTAGTCTATTGAGAAGTTCCAAATATCGTAAAATTTTATGAGGTTCTTCAACATAAAGAAGTTAAGAGCTCTGAATATATTTGAGACTTTCCGTAAAAATAACTTATATTGGCACGAGGGAGTTGGCATTATGGTTTTCCTTCCAATTCACGATCCGAGGATCGTGGGTTCGATTCCCCAACAGTGCATATATTTTTCTTCAAGATTTCTGTCGGTCGTGTTGGGGAATGATTCTGCCCCGTGTAATGGTTTACCGATCCGCGAATAACCTTAGTGCTCCGGAGGTATGATATAGGGAACAAGCCTACTTTCTGAAGGACTTCGAATGATGTCGATGGCATTTGGTATATAATACCACAAATCACGTTGACTACTAATAATTATTTAGATCAAGAAATCCGGACAGTTGCATCAAATGAAGTACCTAGTAGACTGGACGGCAGTAACATATTTTTCGGACCAATTTTTTACAGTCTGCCTTCGAAGCGGAAAAGTAACTTGAGGAGATACAGAAGATCACAGATGCTTTGAATTTGCCTTGAATTTGTTACCCATGAAAACATCGCTCACATTGCAAAAATCACGAGGGTATACTTATTCAAGTGATACAAGATGACTCACAACTTGCCCGAACGTATTGCGAAAAATGATAATGAATCCTACTTTTTAGGGTATGCCCATTTACAACTGTTAGTGCCTTTCCCTAGTCTATAAAAGCGAAGAAGTGCGTTATGAAAATAATGAAAGACAAGTTTTGGATATTGTATCTAACATTCTTAATGAAATTGTATTGTATAGATTTGTAGCTACGAGAACTAATAAAAGAAAATATGTATATCTGTGACAAATACATTTTCGAAAAATATACGCAAAACATCAAAACAACATGGAAAAAAGGCTGCGAGATGTCCATTTGATATCCATCAAATGGTTGAAAAAGGGGATTCAACTGAAGTGTTTTTTTTGTTCCGAATGATTCTGAAAATCACTATGACAACAAACTTAGCACTCCCTTCCCCACGATTGCTGATACAAGCAATCGAAACGTGAGTGCACCCAACGTGAAACTTGGTTCAACGTTTATTCATATTGGGTCATATTTATCCATTTATATATCGTTTGACTTTATTTATTTCACATTCAATTAAGATATATCAATCAATATGCGACTTTATTTCGACGCGACCGATTTCGCGTTTCAATTCGGTTTTATCAGCAATCACCCGGATTTTTTCGATTTGTATTATCGAAATACGCCTGCCACCACAACGAACAATGAATTTTACGTGTCGTTGATTGTTTAAACAAATGAAATCGCATATTTCGTGTATTTTTTCATTTTTCAGCCGTTTTCATTGTTGTTCCATACTTTCGTTTGTCGTTGATTATTGAGAAAAATGATTCTGAGAAGATTTCAATGATTTATTTATGATAAAATGGAATGATATTGGAATATTGATGAGGGCAAAAGAAATAATGAAGTTTTTCAAATTATTTGATCATTCATTCTTCACAAAAAAGAAAGTTGTTTCAAAGGAAAAATAACTTTTCTATACTTGTCCTATATTTACATTCACTTGTTGTGAACCACTTCTCATTATTCTTATCAACTATAAGTACTTTTGCAAACTTTTGTCGAACGAGTGAAGTTTAGACCAATGCCTCACTATTGCCGCATACCGGAAGAGAAAACGTTTCGAATACGGGGACTCATCTTTGACTCGTACGAATAGTGTGAATTTTGGTTGTCACTATGGGTGCTATAGAAAATCTTCAGTATTGAAACAAAAATACCAAGCGCTTTTTTCTTCGAATGCAAGTGTGAGTATAAAAAGAATCGTTTGTATAAAATATAAAGTAGAATTCAGTATGTAATTTCACTTATTTCTGCCTTTTATGTTCGATATTTCGTTCACAAATGGTACAGTTCTACACAAATGGCTCTACGGAGAATCTCGGTCCTGCAGAAAAACACATTCCATCGGCCCAGATGGAGGAAGATTATTCAGCGGTTCGAAATAGTGATGTGGCACCATGGGGTAAGTTTTTTGCACCAAGTGCAATGGAAATGACAGATCTCATATATTTTATTGTATTACTTTCGTGGCTCCTTCGATAAATCTTTTTCTTCGTTTATTTGTTGAAAATACGAATCTTTGAATGTACATCAGGCAATAGAGATATTTGTATTTTACGGACTGTCTTTCGTGTGATGGCACTCATGGTACTTTTATACAATTTTTTCACAGAATCAATCACTTACCTGGTCGAATTATTGTTCGCAAAAAAAATTAAGGTGCAAATTGAAATTTGAAAGTACTTCCTCGGAATTTCACCCAATGTTCAAAGTTCCCTGATGTGGAACTCCTAAATTTGCAAATTTTTCGTTTGGAGTTTGTTTTTGGGTAATTTCGTCAAAATTAAAAATTTTCCAATTCCATCAAATCCGAACCCATCTGAATGATTTTCTTTTGATTTGCTAATAACATTCTTCTCTAAAAATTGTATACATAATAATAAATTCATAAAGTAAATTTTTGTCAAATTCGAACCGTTTTATTACTGTGAACCGAGCTGTGAACTTATTACAGAAAATTTTAAGAACCCAAAGCTTGTTCCCACTACGTCAAAATTCGCACCAGGAGACCTTGAGACTGAAACTACGGAGACCTCCACATATGCGGTCTAGCGGTCACTGACCGCATCTTCATCAACAGCGATGGAAATCGAAAAACTGGTGATGCATTTTTCAGAATTAACACAGGAAATCAAATGCAAATCAATTCTCCCCTGCAGTTCCTGCTCTATGTCAAGACTGACTAGCGGTGAGAAGAGAGTACCAACAATAACGTCCCCTTCGGAGAGTGCACTGAAAAACATTAGGATATACGCCACTGTCTTGCAGGATAAAACAATACTCTGCGTCCGCCATTCAGAAAAGTGAAGTTCCACAAGAACATGCTGCTTGGCACTCTACCCGCGAAATTCACAGAGCCGCGTTCGAATCTATATCAGATTTAATCGAAGAGCACATAATCGAAAATGGGAATTTTTTTGGCGTATCTCTAGGTACACCACTTTCAAATCACTTCTTATAGAACTCGGAGGTGGGGTTCGTTAGAAAATCCGGTTACAATAGCGCTTGTCATTTTTCCAACTTGCCAGAATTCCAATGTGGATTTGATTTATTTGCATGACTAGCATGACAACCGTTGACGAAAGCGAAATGCAAACAGTTGATTATTTGGCGCCCGTTAATCGTTCTCCAACGACCCACGAATTCATAAATCACACTCTGAAGAATGTTGCTGTTATTGCCAGGCACTGCGAGCAATCGAAAACTATCGTCACTTACGATTTGGCTATGGCCAAAATAGCGTTGCAACGATCAAATTATTTGAAAAACAATCACTCAACCAAATTTCAATATCATTCCCTTTTTTCATGAATAAATCATTAAAAACTTCTCAGAATCATTTGTTTCAATAAATCAACAACAAGAGAAAGTATGGAACAACAATGAAAACAGCTGACAAATCGAAAAACTTACACAAAATATACGATTTAATTTGTTCAAACAATCAACGACACGTTGGCAGGCGTGTTTCAATAATACAGATCGAATAAAACCCGGGCGATTGCTAATTAAACCGAATTGAAACGCAAAATCGGTTGCGTGGAGAACGACTTTCAAACGCAGCTGCCGCTATGTTGTCCACTGTTTGGATAAGGCAGCAGTTGTTTTTTTTTTGAGAGATCGATGATTGTAAAAACCCCGGTATGAGGGTGTCGCCTATCTTTCGGCAGCAGGGGGGCTGGCAGCACTCCTTTTTCATATAGTCCTACCCCTCATCTATCTTGAGAAACAATCACAATACGGGAGACTCATCATTACAGAAATAAAAAGAATCATTTTTTTAGCGTTGGCCGGTTTTTGACATGGCAGCAGGACCATTTCGTGTTCTCCTATGACTGGAATGACGAATTACATGTATGACCTTTGGGAGCCCTATCATTATAGGTTAAGTGTCGTGGTCTCGTAGACTATACTATGTGCATGCCCCGCCCCGGTCTGTGTAAAGTATTTATTGTTTTTGTCTCATATTTGCTAGAAACAAACTGATTGCTGGGTTTATTTGGTGGTTTTTGAATTGGTGTGAGCCACAATAAACCATAGCGGGTTCCAGGGGAGGGGGAAATAGACCTCCTCACCTGGAACCTACCCTAATTAATAATTCTGGGCAATAGCAAACAAATGAAGGAGTCTCTGATCTTTTTTCGTAGAATATCTATAATGAGCAGGTAGGGTGAAGTGTTGAAGTCTGGTATAAACTGTTTCAGGTTTGTTTTGCCATTTCATACCTATCGACATATTTGTCATCATATTCTTGTGATTTTGGAGTATCTTAATTGATCACTTCTAGAATATCACTCCTATCCCAATGCTCCAAAAGTGGGCTAGGAGTAACCGGGGCACTGACTTGAACATAGATAAATGAAAACAAGAGAATACCTCTTTTTTTCCACTGAAATAACAATTTCCATGAAAATTTCAATCTTTTTCCGTACACATAAAAAAGCAGAAATAAGTAGGTGCTCAGAACAACAATATACAGTTCGAGAGTTCGTATATTATTAGAGCTTACCCAATTAAAAACAACTGTAACTACGGCACTGGAAACCCAGACAGGTGACTACAACCTACCTATTCAATTGAAACGAATGAAAACAACTCAAACGGTACTCACCCTGTTGGCAAATCTTATCGCTATCTCCCTCTTGCTCATATTTTTATCAGGTTTCTTCTCCTTCACGCTCTCATCCTGGTCTTTTGTGATGTTTTCTATTTTATTTCCAACTGCACAATTACTTGAAGTGTCCATGTCCCTTGAAACAAATCAGCATGATGATAGTTGAAATTCATTAATGTTAACTGGAAAAGGTGTAGGTCAAGTTCAATTTAAAGTCATAACATCATTCAACGAACGTGCGGTTCTAATACGTAACCCGTGTAGGATTTGCGGAAGACTGCCAAAGCCAAACGTCGGAGAAGATAGTTGTTTTGAAACACTTTTTTCATATTCTGGTCGGTTTATCGATTTTACTACCCATCCACTGTGTAGCTGAGGGAGTGTCAGTGCCATAGGCCGCGTAACCTATTTTCATAAGGGGTACATCCACAATTACACAGTGTTGAACTGAAATGTTCATGTACGAATGATCTAAGGAAATGGAAGTGTGGTGAAATTCTCAGTGAAAATAAGGAATAATAATAATAATAATAATAATATGTCTTTATTCATACTGTCATTTTTTCATTACAGGAAAATCAATTAAAACTAAATAAATAAACATCGACAGTATGTCAGGGCGGAATTCAGTCGCCTATATCCGGAGATATTGGAAACTGCTCTTCCATTCAACCCCGAAAACAAGCAAAATTAACCCAAGCAATATTGACAAAACAATACTCAGTGGAGATATGAAACCTAGATATTTGATTGAGGTGAGAGTAAAGGTGAAGGTGTGGCAACGATTCAGTGAGAAGACTGGTACACTCAAAATTTTCGTTTTATTCTCATTCATTCATCTGGCACAAATGAATAATCATATATCAAATCTACCTTCATATATGGATTGCCGTAGCATACTTTTGAATCGACTTTTGTTCAAAGTTTTGAACGAATCGGGAATAGCATTGTATGTTTTTGATATCAAATAAGAAAATGAACGCTCATAAAGAGATGTGCGGTGTGTAGGTGGGGTCAGGCGAAATCGATATCTGGTATTGACCGAATGAACATCATCCCTGAATAATATTTTTTTGAATAAATAGCTCGGTTTCTTGGAAATAATTATATCATGAGAAAAACAACACATACTCAATAACCATCTTTGTTTCATTGTTAACCAGCCATATTCCTTAATTTTGTGTGATATTGGTTTTCGTTTTCTAATTCCAAATATAAACCGCGCACATGCATTTTGAACATATTGAATACGACTCTGATCATACTTTGTTAAACAAGGGTAGTAAACAGTATTTGCAAAGTTGAAATGACTCAGAACCAGAGACTCGCACAACATTTTCTTGGTTTTGATATCAATTATTTTAGAAAAGTTGTAAATTAACTTAAGATTGCAATAAGCTTGTCTTATAGTTTTCGTCACATGCTCATTAAATCTCAACTCACTATCTATAATCAATCCCAAATTCTTAGCAGATTCAACAATTTCAAGAGGTTCAGAATCAATTGAAATATTTACCCGATCTTTGTATTCATTCCTATATTTTTTACCACCAAAAACTAGCAGCTTGGATTTTGTAGGATTTATACTCAAACAGTGGTCTTTTGACGCTCTAGATAACTCAATGAGATCGTTATTCATGGCCAGACACCCATCATTAATTTTTTCGGGGCTGAAGGAGTGATATATCTGTGTATCATCCGCGTAGTAGTGAGATTGACAATGTGACATGAACGATGATAAGTTGGATGTATAAATGGTAAACAGTAAAGGTCCCAAAATAGACCCCTGAGGAACTCCCGCGGTGATATTTAATGGTTCAGAGTAACCATTTCCGATTTTTACCAGCTGTATGCGGTTTTCCAAGTAATTTTCGATCATGTAAGATGCACTATTAGTAAACCCATTATAGTGCAATATGGCTAATAAAAGTTGATGATTTATACGATCGAACGCCTTTGAATAATCCAATAAAACAAGGGTAGATATATTTTTGCAATCAAGTGAGGAAAATAAGTCGTCAGTAACCTTAGTTAGAGCTGTAGTGCAACTAAGATTAGGTCGGAAACCGGACTGATGTTCTGGAAAAAGGTTATGTATGTCAAAGTACTCTCTCACTTGTCCATTCATAATTTTTTCCAAAACTTTTGACATTGTTGGTAGTATACTTATTGGTCTCAAATCCTTCAGTTCTTTAGGATTATTAATTTTTGGAAAGGGAAGAACGTGAGCCAGTTTCCAGCAATCTGGAAACATTGAGTTTTCAATACAAAAATTAACAATATGAGTGATATATATTATAATATAAGGAGAACAAAGTAAGATCATTTTCAAGTTCAAGTTGTCAGCCCCTGTGGCATTAGATTTTATTTCAAAAAGATATTTTTTTACGACTTCAACATCAACTGCTCTAAAATAAAATGTATCCGATCTTGATCTAACATTATTATCATAAAATTGTATTGCTTTTTCATTTGGTACATTATCTTCACAAGGAGTACTTACAAAATATTTATTGATTTCATTTATATTGGAAAATTCATTTGGTAAATCGAAATTGTTTTGTTGGGATCTAATATTGAGTTCTTTCAAAGTTTTCCACAGAGATTTATTATTATTGTTTCTCACCATGACATTAAAATATGCTTTTTTCTCGCGTTCCACAGCCCTGTTGCAAAAATTCCTCATTTCTTTATATGATAACCAGTCACGTTCCTCTTTAGACTTTTTAAATCTCGATAATGCTTTCTCTTTTTGTTTCATAATTTCTTTCAGATCAGGAGTCAGCCAAGGTGCATATTTTTTTGTTATTCTTGCATTGATTATTGGTGCATGTTTGTCGAAAAGCTGTAGTAGGAGGTTATTGAAAATGAGCATTTTTTTGTTGATGTCGTTTTCATAAAGAATTTGATTGAAATCAATTTTTTTGAGATCAGTTAAAAAATCCTCTCTGTCAATTTTATTAAGATCTCTATAACATCGAAATATGGGTTGTGTTTTGTTAACATTGAGATCCACTGTACAACTGATGAAACTATGATCAGACAAATTCAAAAGATCGAATGTTTTACATTCAATGACGTTTATATGCTCAGAACATAAAAATAAATCCAGCAACGTGGCGCTATTCAAACCGACCCTTGTTGGTTCATTTACAATTTGACATAATCCGAAACTATCAAAAATGGAATTGAGGCTTTTGTAATCACTAGCGGTATTATTCAAAAAATCTACATTGAAATCTCCCCCATAAAATACATTATCAAATTTGAGTGAAAAGAGACTAAGGGTTTCATCTAATGACATGAGGAAATCGGTGATTGGTAGATGAGGTGCTCTGTATACTACTCCAATACAGTTTGTCGAATGATTACTCGAAAAAGAAATCCACAGTTGTTCAATATTATTATTGATACCTGCGATATTCAGTACTGTGCTGTTGATCAAGGATTTAATGTATATAATGACACCACCTCCCCTACCTTGAATCCTATCTCGGCGATACATCCTGTAACCATCTAAGGATACCGTTTCATCATCGACACCTGCATGCAACCAACTTTCCGTTATCAATAATATATCATAACGACTCCTCCCGACATATTCGCTAAAACTGATAAACTTTGGAAGAATAGATCTGATATTAAAAACTCCAATATTTAATTTAGACATTGTAATAAAAATCCATTATTTTTCTAGACAAGAAAAACTGCAAAACTGTGCCAAATGAATGAGATAACATAATTTTAAATTTTTTTGAAATCATTTTCAGTATTAATCATAATTGCCTTAGTACCCTCCATCTTTCTCATAAAAATATTGCCACTCCTCACCCAGAGAAATTTTACATCGTAATCTTTTTTGAATTCTTTAGCCTTCATCAATAGGTTTTTGTTTTGGGCAGTTCTTCTTCTTCTTCTTTGGTTTGGTTTATTGGATTTCTGGCTCCATGCGGTGCCAATTTCTCCAGATCAGGTATAAAATTAATTCAAGAAAAAATAATGTCACTATATAAAAAACGGGTCACACAAAAAATATACTGTTCACAAAAAATACTGGGGTATCAGACCCTCCCTCCGCCACATCCGGTGGCATCGAGCCTGGTTACTCGCGTGAAGAGAAGAGGGTTTATTAATTCAAGAAAATAGATTTCAAAAAACACGGACTATCACAAACACAAATTGGAGTCCCGACTCCACGCGGTATCCTCGTACCATCTATGTGAACAGACACGTCTGCTCACTACCACGGCGGAAACGGAACTCTGTTTTGGGCAGTTAAATACTCATTCAAATATATTACATTGGGACTCTTCACCAAATTTTTTAAAGAACTATCCAAGTCTGATGTTGAGAAATCACGTTTTATTTTCCGGCACCTCATCATTTCTTCTTTATAGTTCAAATTGGCAAACGAAATGATTAAATTGGAACCATTTTTGCCAGATGCCTGCGTACGATAAGCAGCCGAAATGTGTGCTTCTTCCAACTGTATACCTAGCGCTGCTCCGACCAGTTGAGTTGTTCTAAAAACATTTTCATTTTTTTGTTGCGGTACCCCAGTGACTACCAAACAGTTGTTCATAGCTCTTTGATGGATTTTATTGCACTTTTGTCTCAAGCTATGGTTTTCTTCCATCAAGTTCTTCATTGCGACTTCCAATGTTTCTATTCTTTCCTTATTCTCCAGTATTCCGGCCGTGTGTTCAATATCTCTGTTCTTCAAAACAGCTATTTCGGAGCTATGTTTTTCCAATGTCTGGATGAAACTATTTGCTTTGAGCGTATCTCGAATCTCAGACATTGTTGCTGAATCTGCCGTGATAGATTGTTTTCGTTGATTACTAACAACTTTGCTATTGCATAAATCGCATATCCAAAACAGTTCGCCCGTACTATATGACGATATTTGGCTTTCTTTGATATTTATACAAGTTGCATGATATACTTTTGCGCAACACTTACAGTTTATTCTCAGCTTTGCAGGTGGGCGTTCTCCACAATTTTCACAATTTGACATTTTTATGTTCACTGGTTGGGATGATTACCTTTATGTGATGATAATTCCTTCGCTATTTGATGATTATTAGTTATATCTGTATCAGTTGATCAACTATCACTTCGATTTTACTCTATAACACTTGAATGCAGTTCCAGGTACACACTGATATAAATTTCTAGATTTAAATCGTTGTTAGAGCGCCATATATACCGATACTTTCAGGAACATCGAGCATGCCTTGACGTATATATCGTATCTATCCTTTATTATAATAATAATTTTAAAATAATCATACTAGTGACTAGATTTTACTCAGTTTTACACTAAATCTGTATTGGTAATGGCGAGGATAAAGTCAAAAGTTTCTATGGATATGAACTATTTGACTATGCAATATAACTGCCTAGACATTAAAGGTGGCTCCGGAAGTAGCCTCTGAAGTGGTCCTTTAGTTGATCTCGTCTGTGCTAAGGGGCAAATAAAACCTTGGTTGGCCAATTGCTTTATTCATTTCTCCAAGAAGTGCTTTTTCTCAATAAGTTTTCTAATTGAAGAATATCTAGGTACCTATTGGTTTTTCTGGGAACACGTAAGAGCCTGAATGGTCATAACACGGTTTTCCGTTTCCATATATATGAAAGACAAACATCGGAAGCTGAAACACGTGCGCGCTGAAAATTGACGAGATATCACCTTTCAAAGTGATATGGCATTTTTCAGGACATCAAAATTGTCAATCATTATCAACCTAACCTGCAGATCGTCCAAGCCTAAAAAATACAAAGATCACTTCATTCACTGAATGCGAGTTTTATCGAGGACGACCGCCCTTTTCTGCAAACGAAGTTCGTTATTTGAATACTTTCCTCAATGCGGATAACCCATGAAAAAAATGAAGGCTGGACTGCTTCTGAAGCGACTTAACTGATCAAAATGAATCTGGATTCAGGCTCACTTTTCATGTACTATATTTATTCATTTGATGGACAAGCCAATTTGACAATTACAAAAAAAAGCAAATAAATGTACATGTATTAAACATGACTGCCATCACGCATCACGGTAAAATAAGAGAAAAAAAATTCCAACCTTTTTACAGACATTCTGAAAGATGTTCAAGAAGAACCGAACAGTTCAAGTTTGCTGCTGTGAGTGTTCGCTGATCTCATTGTTTTATTGGGCGATTCATTTTGACCATAATTTGTTCTGTGAAATGGGACCATGAAAATGTCACTATTTCTATTTCTTCTAACATTCTTCTATTGTTCTTGTGTTCGATAAATAATCAAAAAAATCTAAACATATATCCCTCCTACACATAGCTAATCGACCGTCGATCGAAATGCGTGTATTTCCATAATTTTCGAAATTTTGAAGTAATATTTCGAAAATCATGGAAGTGAAAACTTGGTGGACTCCGGATGTACCCCCCGATTATTTACATTATTGAGGAAAATCAATTAAAAAGTCGAAGGCTACACTGCTTTTACAACAATTAATATAGGTATATATATATATATATATTTGATCGGCTAGGCTTCCGCGGTCAGAAATGTGCTGGCTGGAACTTCCGGTTGATCCGCGTCTGGAAAGATTTACTTGTCTTGAAAATGGCTCCGAAATGGAAGTCGAAACGTAGACAAGTAAATCTTTCCAGACGCGGATCAACCGGAAGTTCCAGCCAGCAATATATATATATATATATATATATATATATATATATATATATATATATATATATATATATATATATATATATATACGTATTCATTCAACAACCCCCGGAAATATCAAATATCCCAACCGATTTCTATTCTCCTTCTGTTGTCTACAGGTCTACAGATACAGAAAATATCTCAATGATCCATGATCCATCAAAATTCATAGAATTTTTTTTTCACTGATTATGCGTTTTATATTGTTGAAAGCTCTCCTAATCCAATATTCTTTCAAAATTTCCAGTCTGGAGACCGTGTTTCTGTCCTATATTCTGAACGGATCTCTTAATCAACTTACACGCGTTGAAAAAGCAGTGCAAGTTTATCTTGGGCGCTAGAAGAAGCCTGTCCTTGTGTCAAATTTAATTTCTCTCCACCGAACACATCTCTCGCTTCGATGAGTGTCAAAATATTATACTGAAGTAACCTTGTCCCAAAACAATAAAAAATTGGGATAATATGCGGAAAGCAATGTTTTTATATATAAACGAAGTTCAGAAAAGTTGTAACTGGAGAGAGCTCGTAAATTTTAATTTTTAATGATAAATTGAGACAATACGATTGTTTCACATTAAAAGACTTGACATTTCGAAAATGAGATAGAATGGGTAATAAATAATCAGGTCACCTTGTCACATGGAATGTTTTAACAATATGGGTATTTTATAGAATTGGTGTTATTGGATTAGTTACTATCCGAGAGTCTGAATGAATATAGCTGAATAATTCTTGAACTCGATAATTTTTGTGAAAACCGTGTAGTAATGAATGTTTCAACTCATTATATCATTACATGCGTCCACCACTGAACTGGACCCTGTTTGTTCAACAGTGTTGATAACTTTCTGTTCAAGGATTCTACCTAACAGATAGTGCTAATTTATTAATGAAAAACAATTCCAAAATAAAGCTTGATTATTCAGAGGCGTATTTAAAAATTGCACGATTCCTTTATTTTATTTTTTCTCTCAACAATCCTATGACCAGTGCGAAGTGACATCACCTAATTCCGATTTAATCATCAGATAAAATGGTCTATGATGGTCACAATTATTTCATCTAGACATTAAATTCTCTTATTCAATTGTATATGCCTATATTATTATGAATAACGGAGGAAATAATTTTTTTTACCATTGAAAATTCGTGAAGTACCTATATGACCCTTTCTTGCTAAGTCAGGCAGTCTAGATTCATCTTACTAGAATGAGAAACTGATCCATTATTGAGCAGGCCGAGCCCAAACGTAGTTAAAAAGGTACTCAAATTAATCGTTTTTTGTTTTATTCACTCATCCAGTTCGTTATGAAACGAGATGCATGGATACCCATTTAATCTACAATGCATATTGAACAAGTAATGAATTTTGTTTTGCAAATGAATCAGTGAAAATAACAGTTGTAATGCGAACCTAACCTAACCTCGTCTGATACCATAATGTATAATATATATCACCACCGAGCTGATCGAAGTTATTCACTTTTGGTCTTTGTGAGAACTACAGTATCTAAGAATATAGCACCCTGTTTCGAAGAAGTGATTTATCGCTGCAACTGTAGAAAGTTGCATATATTCCTGCAAGTTTCTCAAGATACATGAATCTTTTTTGGTGCGATAAGTTGCAGCGACTCAGTTATTTCTACGGCAAATTTATGGCATCATTGTGAAGAATAGTAATTTTGAATATTTCGATTATTTTTCGAAACTGAAGGAATCAATTAAAGTAATAAGGTGGATATATCACAATTACAATTATGTCAGAAATGAATAAAATCATATAGGTATTAGTTGTGATTATATATGTGTCTTGGTAACATCTAGTGCTATTTTTTAATACTTATCGGCAAAGCAAACTGACAAATAAATGATATTTCATCATCATCATCAGGCGAGTTGATGCATCCTGAAGAGCCTAGATATACTGCGGAAATCTAGATGTTTTTTATATACTGTAGCAAGACATCCTTTCATTGTGACCGTAATATTATTGTACATGGAAGCAATCTGTAGATGGGTTACAAATTTTTTTGTGGAGTACTTTCAGTTGTTGGTTTCAGTATTGAATGTGAACATGAATTAAACAATGGAAATTGTGCTTTGGAAGCACCAATACCGTTAAAATATAGAAAGTGAAACTTTCAATAGTTCTTGGATACCGCCATTCTGTTATATTAGTTCGAATAGAATATTTACTGTAAATAAAATATCAAGAGCATCTCATTGCACAATGAACTTGTGAGTATTGTATATTATTGAATAATATAATAAAAAATATATTATTAAATACAAAACGAAATTAATACTCCCATTCATATATTTATTTATATAGAAATAGCCATAACGGCTTGCTCCTGAAAAAATTGCAAGGGGTGTTTTGGTTTCGAATTCCAGTGTGAGGCATTGAATAGAAATCCTGCAGACCCATCTTGAAATCCAGAAATCTCACTTGAAATAATTTATCATATCCTGAAATCCAAGTAAAATCTTGAATGAGATCTCTTATTTGATAATTTGGTGTACAAATTTCACCTGAGTGAAATACCCTTTGAAAAATTATAAACAGTACTTTCACATGTTAATAAAAAAAAACATGATTTAGTGATTTTATTATATAATTTCAATTTAGTCCTCACATGAACAGAAAGTTACCGTAAAGTGGGGTTACTTTGTGATGGGGGGGGGGGGGTTTCTTTGCCTATGAAGGCGAAAAGAGTTCAAATATGTATTTCCCAAAATCGAGAACACTTATCGGTTGACCATTCACGAACATCCGTTTCAGATCATTTAAGTGTCCATTGCAAGCAGCCGAGTGTGACTGTTGATTGTGATGTCTGGTCAACAGAAACTATTTCAATTTGACTTTATGAATAGTTCGACTCCATGTGCATTTAGGAAGCTGGTTCTGAACCATCAGGCTATTATCTGCAGGCGGATAGAGTCTTTTCAGAACCAAGTGAAATTGGATAAATTTTAAAAAAATTTAGGGTAACTGCCTAAGCTCTGAAATTTGTTTTAACCTAGTCTTAGTAATTATAACTACAGATTTCCTGTGGGTGACTGAGTTGTTATGAAATATATTTTGTTCTAGTCAAAGTTTTCATTGTGCAAAGCAAGTGGATGACATATTCATTATACAAAAGAAATGGACGTTATCAAAATTTTGTAAGAGTCATCTGCTATACAAAGGGATATACAAATTTGTCTATGATTTTAGTGCCTTTAATATGTCGTAGTGTGTCAGTTGAATTATTTCTGAGGAAAGGAAAGACAATGAACTTCATTTTTATTTTTTATACGGGCATTTTTACGCAAGTTAAGTTTACGCTTATTTTGACCTTGAACAGCTGAAACGGACAATGTTCTATGACTATTGTTGAAGTATTTTTATACTGCGAGAAGTTGATAGTTATTGAAATTTTAAGAGAAGCGATACGCCATCTAGTTGAAAGTTTCAGTCAATGTCAAAGTGGTGAAATTCAACTGCGATGATCAAGAACACTCATATAAAATGTAAATGTCAAAGTAGTTTAAATTAGTTGAAGTTTTCGTCAAAGGGGGGCAGTTATTTTAAGTTGCAGTTTTTTCAATTTTTCTGAGGGAAAATCAAATGTGGATCCATGCATCAGAAATTTCCACCAAGAAAATATTGTTATTTTATGTGAGTCATTAATCCTGAATGTGATTTTATGAAAAAGGGATGAAAGTGACCATCACAGTGAGAGGAAACTGTGATATTCTTTGTTGAATGTGAATTTTCAAGTATCGGTCAATTCTATAAAGTTTTTGTAAGGGGGATGTTTTGATATTGGATTCTTTTAATAGTGGCTTTAAAGTGTTATAGTTACCACTTTGATTCGTTCTGTGATTTGCGCTTGCGCAGAAGCAAGTTACACGTTCATCTCGAAAAGATGTAGATATATATACACTTTATACACTTTATTTCATATTATTTTTTATCTGATTTCGAATGCGTTTTTCATCCTCTCCCAAAGTTCTCCAATTTCTGTATTTTACTACGAAACAATTTCAGAATTCGATCACCTAGTGAGCAATTTTATATTGCCATCAGTGATGAAGGGAATCAGGACATGTTCTAATTCTATGTTTGATGAAGTAATCAGCTTGAAAGACACGTGCATAGAAAATCGATGTGTTCTACATATATTTCTTTCGTCGCTTCGATATTCGGATGGCGGAATCAAATAAATTTAATTGAATGTTTAACAGCAACACGAAGCGAAATAGTTTGGGTTTGGAATCTTCCTGTGGAATATTTGAGATCTTTCAATATTACATTATATACAAGTTTAATAAACTTAATTTTTTCTATCATCAATCATAAGACCCTTTCTTGATAAGTTATGCACTCTAGTTTCGTCTCTCAAGTGAGAAATGATCCAATATTGAATATGCTGGAGCCAATCACAGTAGAGCAAGTTCATTATTACCGACCAGTTGTGGTTTTTCTATTATCATCATTAATTGTTTCCATTCGAAATTATGTTTTCCAAAATGCACCATACTAACTTGTGGTGAAGGCTCTGGCTCAGATTGAATATCGTCAACTCAATGATGGAAGAACCCGGGCCGAATTTTTCGCGTTTTTTTTTCAGTCATGAAAATAATTGTTTGAATTTGTATGGAACTGCGAAGAAAGAATATGCTGAAATTTCAACGCAGTTTCATGATGCAGGAATATTTTGTAATTCACACTGTACTCAGAGAAAAAGCATGTTACTCTGCTCGCATATATAGTCTTTAAGATGTCAAATTCATTCAGTTAGTTTCTGATGATTTTCATGTGTCGTCGCAGAAATATTAGAAGAAATTTCAATATTCCACCAGTGCGAAGTACTCTGGTGCAGATTATGCTTACTATAAGGGCACAACGCCATCGACACCCAGACCCATTCCCAGACACACCAAGTGTTGAAGATCTTTAACAACGAGCACATCGTACACCTAAGCTGTGACCTATCGCAAACGAGAATCGTCTCCGGTATACTTGCACAGAAGGCTGCACCATAGTTCCGAATTTTGTTCTATAAAAGACAGAGTCGTTTTGAATTGTATGTTTGATAGCGAAACACGTGTCGCGGTTTTGTAAACCCATTGTGAGTGAAAATCATACAGAAAACTGTAATATATTTTTGTTAATATGGATTTTCATCAAGTATCTGCCAGTTCAATTCAATTTTCAGAGAATTATCGCCGAATGCTGACGAAAACTCCTGAGGTGCTGAGGAATGTAAGAGATGGCTTTCTTTCAAGATTGTATAATTTTATGAAGGTTAATGAAGGTCATTACCAAAAAAACATTCGTTAGTCACTAACGAATGACTGTTCAGCCCTCGTCCAATTTAAGAATTTGTGAGGGTTGCTATCGCCAGCCCAGGGCTGAATATACACGAGTTATTTTTGCATAAAAATGTGCCCTACTCGATATTGAAATGTTTATGGATTTTCGTCAAAACCCGAGTCAAAACCTTTACTTTCCCGAGTGTAGAAGGATGCAAGATTTTGTTATGGGCACGCTGTATATTGAACAATGAACATGTCAGATAAGATTATTTCAAGAAGCAACTTGCGTGGTTGTTTATGAATTTGGGTAAAGCTAAGAGTTCTGGAAGAGGAACCCGTATAAAATCTTTCGCAAAGCTGTACTCCGTCAGATTGGACAAGATTCAAATGCAGGGAGAACATTCATAAAGACTTGCAATCATCTGACGACAGGAGCATGTCTGAATTTATGCTTGGGAAATAATCAGGTTTCAAGAATGAATTCCGAATGGCAAAATCGTTGAAGAACGTCAGGCTAGTAGGTTGGGTATAGGTACTAACTACGGGACAAATGATTTTTTATTAATTCTTGAATATAAAAAAACTTCCATTGTTGTGATATGAGGACACTGATTATGGAAATGTCTGACTATATTTCACATTAATCATATCAGTTTTACTTGCTCTTATTAACATTAGAATTGACTCTCTAACGCTTTGTCAATAGTATTCTCATACCAATACAATTGAGTATATTTTGAATTGAAGTCAATGGAAATGTTCCAGTTTTCATAAGTTATACTGAATATTTCCCTCATATATAAAATATCCCATAAGAGCAATGCAATTATCGAAAACTTACAGCGGTAATTGGATTGTATCATAAATTTACAGCGGTAATTGCATCGTATCAAGTCACCATAACAACACATTTGAACCGTATCGCTAGACGCCAGTAAACAACACAAATAAATGTCAGATAGATTCAAAAATAGAAAAACATTTCGCGTTTAGGTGAGTACTCCATACAATCCTATAGAGGAAAGTATAAATGAACAAAAAATAACATTTCCTGGAGAATTTCTTTATTCGTGAAATATTCCAATGAATTACATTCGTGTATAAAAATGACCAGATAATTATGCATTCAAGCGTGATATTTTATACAAATGGCATTCGGTTATTTTCATATTTTGTAAAAGAGTTCTCGTTCTTCGGACTCGGGCACTTTCGCCAAAATATGAGAATAAACTTGCAATTTTTAGATATCACGCTTTCTTGCAAAATTATCGGTAATTATTATGCACTCGTGCAATTATAACCGAAAACAAGCTTGGTTTGAACAGTTGAAATTTTTTCCTCAGTAATCTTTCAACGTTACTGGTCAAATCATATTGCAATGAGCTATAACCAAAGAGCAAGATTGAAAGAAAATTATTTCACACATTTCCAACAAAACGATCAGTTTGCATAAATATGAGTTTGTGCAATATATTTCACTAGAACAGGCGATACGCTTCGACTGTTTAAAATTGAAATTAAATGCGGTATTGCCGAAACGAATGAGTAGGTACTTATTTTTGAAATTGGATACCTCAAATATGAAACATACTGTAAATTCAAATATTCGAAATAAAAGTAACTGAATGAAGAAGTTTCGAACAATTCGAATAGAAAAAATAATATTGCAGAAATATTTCATGTTTTCTCCGGATATGAATGAAATTAATTTTGACTCAAAGATGATATTTACCATCCATTATAATATCTTTGTAACATTGCACTAAACTTCTGACATCATTTCCACTAGGGAATCGAAACAATGTGCAAGAGTGCCAAAAATTTGAGTAACGTGAACGTATTTTTTTTAGCATAGCAAACTTGAAACGAGAAACGAACTGCTCATTTTTATGAAACAAATTTCAAACAGCAATTTCACTTCACGTCGTGTTCCCTATTTTTTATGTTCGAACATTTTTTATCTGCAAAACAAAATTTGTGATTGGTGAAAACGTCACAGGCTCTTTGGAATTCGAATTTGTACGGGACAATATCGTTTCAGATACCATGAAATCTTACGGTAGAAAAATGCAGGAGTATTTAAAAAAATCGGTTCCTGTCATTTTGTGTCACCTACGAGGGATCTCTTTTGATGTATCGAAAAACTGCATTTCGGAAGCTATCGACATATACTGATAACGACTAGAATTTTTTCAGCATCCACCGTTTTTTGGAGCTTTCTTGTTCGTATGTCAGCCCAACAGAGTTGACTACCACACCACGATACCTGCCGTTTATCAAGGCTTTCATAAGTTTTCTCAAAACTGAGCTCAAAATTACTTGCTTTTTCATTTTTCAAAAACTTTATTATGGACCAAAATATTTTATGAGCAAAATTGCTGGAATCTGAAAAAAAATATCAGTTTTCATTGTCCCAGAACTCAGTATACACAAGATATCTTGGTTATAAGAAAATTCAGTTCCTCATCTAGCGTGAAAAGTAAAACTCGAAAAATATCTTTTCCTCAAGATTATTATGACTTATGTTTGACATTTTTTTGTCCTTGTTACCCCTAGATTATTATTAGGAAAAAACAGAAAGCAAGACAGATGAATCATCCCCAGTAAAAGCAATGATATTCTTGAATGGGATTTGGTGTATGCGTGTGACAAACGCGTTATTGCAAGGGCGCACCCAAGGGGGGGTTTCAGGGGTTATAACCCCCCCAGAAAGAGACCCGAAATTGAATAGTTGACTATTACTACCAAATACCAAAAGAGCAAAATACCAAACACATGCAATATTAACATTGCTATAAATAACAATATTCGCCCATGCGGCATGGTTCGTTTTTGTCATTTTATCCGTTACGCTGCCCTCTGAAAATTGGACATCAAGTTTTAATAAATTTAGTTTTATGAAAATATTTTTTGCTTAGTTTGAATAAAATTCAGTTTCACTCTTTTTTATTTTTTAATATATATATATTGAATTTTATTCAAATTAAGCAAAAAATATTTTCATATATATATATGTATATATATATATATATATATATATATATATATATATATATATATATATATACAGTGTGTCCCTATACCAGTGGGACAATTGAATATCTCTTGAACCAATAAGAATTTTCAAAATATTATAAGTTCACATTATATCGCATTATGAAAGCTAACTTCAGGAATTACTGTTTTTTATACGAGGGGCGCAAGAAAGGCTCACAAAATCGAACATCAATTTTTTCGAATGGAACACCCCATATATTTCAATATATCTGAACTCTCATTCCTTTAGGCTAATTATTGGTTTTTTATTTTTGAAAATCCGACAAAGCGTTGCCAAGTTATACAAGTGGTTCATGAAATGCAGACATTTTTTCAGACAAACGCATTATTCATCCTACGAAGAATTTCTGGAATCATTCAAGACTGTTGATAGTCGATAGCATATTCTATCATATGGGTGGTCAGAAATATTATATGATTATCACGAAATTCAAACTTCCTTCACATCAATTTTTCAAATATTTCACCCTACAATATGAATGATTTTATATCTCATTGGTGATTTGATTGCTTATGGTCAATGGTTGTGAAAGAGACATATGAATTTCATCATCAGCAAATGCAAATAAAAAAATGCAGTAAAGTATTTATTCATTCAACTGTCCTAAACAAAGTCTCAACAAGAAAAAACTGCGTTGACAGATAATTAGGGACGATAATATTAATATAAATGTTCAATTGTCTTCCGTTTGCTGCAAGGCACATTTCGAAATTTTTCATTACATGATTTCTTGTGACGTTCTCCAACATTTGCGGTGTTATACTTTGACGAACATTCACAATTCGATTTTGCAAATCCTCCAGATTCAATGGTTGAGTAGTATACACCTCTGATTTTATATACCTCCACAAAAAAGTCCAAGGGGGTCTGGCGAACGAGCCGGCCATTTATTGGTCCGTTTGTTCCGAGCCTTCGTTGAGGAAAAAGAAAGTTCAATTGGTCTGTCATGATCCCAGCATTATGAGGCGGCGCTCCATCCTGCTGGAAGAACATTTCTCTGAGGTATCCAAGGGGAACCTCATCAAGATGATTACTGAACTCATTTCGAAGAAAAACAAAGGTATATTTCACTATTCAGAGTATCTTCATAAAAATATGGTCCAATCAAATGAGTCTTGAAAATTCCACACCAAACATTCACTCCCCAAATCTCCTGAAAATTGGTTTCTCGAACCCAGTGCAGATTTTCTGCAGCCCAGTAATGTACATTATGACGATTAACTTTCCCATTATTGTGGAGGCGGCATTCATCAGACCACATGATTTTTGACAAAAAATCACCATCATCATGGATTCTTACCATCATCTCAATGATGAAATCAATCCGCCTATCATAGTCAGTTAAAGAAGGTAGTTTCTTGTAGGGTAGGAACTCTTATGTAGCTAATTACACTAGAATACCTAGTTTGATGATTTTTTTTGCATTTTCTGATGATGAAATTCACATGTCTCTTTCACAACCATTGACCATAAGCAATCAAATCAACAATGGGCTATAAAATGATTCATATTGTAGGGCGCACTATTTGAAAAATTGATGTGAAGAAAGTTTGAATTTCGTGAAAATCATATAATATTTCTGACCACCCTGTATAACTTTCGAAAAAGATGAGTATTCCATATGATAGAATATGCTACCGACTATCAACAGTCTTGAATGATTCCAGAAATTCTTCGTAGGATGAATAGTGGGTTTGTCTGAAAAAATGTATGCATTTCATGAACCACTGGTATAACTTGGCAACGCCTTGTCGGATTTTCAGAAATAAAAAACTAATAATTAGCCTAAAGGAATGAGAGTTCAGATATATTGAAGTATATGGGGTGTTCCATCTGAAAAAATTGATGTTCGATTTTGTGAGCCTTTCTTGCGCCCCTCGTATAAAAAAGTTAGCTCTCATAATGCGATATAATGTGAACTTATAATATTTTGAAAATTCCTATTGGTTCAAGAGATATTCAACTGTGCCACTGGTCTAGGGACACACTGTATATATATATATATATATATATATATAGACCAGTGGCACAGTTAAATATCTCTTGAACCAATAGGAATTTGTTGGGATGTACTTTCGAACTTCGAAACTCAAAATTGAAAATTAACCCCTCCCGAAAAAAAAATCTGGGTGCGCCCTTGCGTTATTGGGATGTGTGTCCTACACATCCCAGAATCGTTAAGCTTGGTGAACGATAATCCCGAGGATAATCCTAGCTGTATTCATAGCTATAATAAAATCTCCATGTACCAGGTAATCTTTATCTATTCTATCCTAGCATTATGGGTCAAATCCAGTTGCCTGAGGAAGTTTCATTAGGTTCCACTTTCTGTTTTTCTCTAATTAATTTTGAAAATCTAGTGTTTCGAATTCCAGATTCACATCTGAACTCGCTAATATATAATAATATAGAAAATGGTATTTTTTTTCTATTTATAAAAGCCTTATTTTAAACTATTTGGATCTAGGGTTTCGAATTGTCAACTCCTTGTGCATTGTGTCAGGTATTCACTATTTTGAGTCACACCATTTAGGCCATATAGGCAGGGAAGTAGCATTTGTGAATTAATCGAACGTCTATTAATAATAACTTGAACCTAGGTGAAATCCGATTGAATACAAAATTGAAACGGCTGTAAATGAATAAAAAGCATAAGCACATTTGTTTTGATTACATAATGTTTTTGGAATTTCTGTGCATCCGTTGCTAGTTACTAGTTCCATACCGCCACCGTTTATTTTGAATTGAAATTACTTTTCCGGTGAACGCTTACAATAATAAACAGCAAGCAATATCAAATATGAATTGCCGTCTGAGCGGCACCAAAACTAATGGAGAATGAAATGTTATCCGTCATGGTCACGGTGATATTTAATTATTCTACTGAGAAATATAGACTGTTCTCAGGTGTTCTAAGGAAATGGGAGTTACGACTGTTCAACTCAACAATTGTTGTGAGATTCCATTCATATATACAACTAGAATATTATCCCGATATTATACAAACATCGGGTCCAGTTATACAGGGTACTGAAAACTCACGGAGAAGTAAGTTTGAGAATCACAACATGGATCTAACCCGACGAAGTAGGACTATCAATATACAGCGCGGTGGTATCAAGTTCCCCATCAACTTTTGACAAGACATCGAGGACGAACTGAGTTTGCGTTTTTTCAAAGACCTCAAACACGAAAAGTTGGTCGTAAAAGAGAAACGGCTCATTCAGTTTTCAAGAATAAACCAATCTCTTATAGTTAATAGTGGAAAATTATAAAGAGTCCCAATAAAGTGTCGGGAGTAAAGAGACAATTATTCTTCGTCAAATATCCTCATCTTTTGAATATTTTTTCTAGCAAATACTTTCTTAACGTAGAAGTCTGAGAGCAAGCAACATTTCGAAGATTCCATTTCAATAAGTCATTTCCTGTGATGCCTCAAACAGAGTGCAGGCTACCTGGTTGCCGGTAAACGTTTCGTGTATCACTGTGCATCACACTTTCACAGGTGAAGATTTTGAATTTTGAAAAATAAAAATTTTACTTTGTTTTTTGAACATTATCAGAAACATGCATTTTTCATTTCCAGGCAATTTTAATATTGCTAATTATGTGCCAGATGCTTTTTATAAACAAAAAAATCAAACAATCTTAGTATGGCCGATATTAGACTGTGAAAGAACTATAACATTGTCTGTGGTAAACCGGATGGATTGGATAAGCTAGCTATAAGTTTTCATGCACATGCCAGACACGACATGTGGGTAGCTTACCATTTATTGGAGCTGAATACGAACAAGTGGTCGATATCAAAGTGTGATCAGAATTACTTAGATACCGAAGGGAGGTGACTTTTGATTTGATGAAGATCAAGATAAGTAGCGGGAATCAGGGATATACGAGTCGGGTAATCCATTACTTGTTCCAAATCATTAGTAATATCAAATGCCGCTGCCTACCGTCCTTTTTCATCTGTTCTGTTCGAAAATTTAAGTCGTGACGGATAATTTACATTGGTTTACAAGATGGTTTTCTTTAATGAAGTCGATCTTTTCCGATAGAAATTCGAATAGTCTATCAAGAGAGTCATTGTTTGGTGATAAATAAAGGCAACCAGATCATATCATATGCAAAATATACAAGGACGTATAGGTATGATGCTTATGGGTTTTTTAAGGCATTAACCTCAACCAAAGTGAGAATTCAAAGGTTCTCAAAATTGAATTGAAAAGAAGTGTGGAAGATTGAAAGGAGTGTTTCGAAACAAAATGCCTATTTTCTATCTTTCGTACTCGACTATGACAAACGTTCTTCTAACTACTAAGTACCTATAGGCAGGTAAATCAAAAACAAATAATTTTCAGAAGTGAAAGCCGGTAGATACTCACCTGTATCTCATCAGTGAAATTAAAAGAATAGGTGGAGGTTGTTTGATTACTCAAATTGTCACAATATCCACTAGCATTTTTATAAAATAAAAATAACAAGAACCCACATGGCTGTGTGTAAACATAAAAACTCCGAGCAGACTGCCGAAAGTTACGTAAATTATTCGACGACCTTCTACACACTGAACCTAGGAAACAACGCTTTACTAGCCACAAGTTATAAAATACCGTTGAATAATGATTTCTAACCTAACTTAAAATTCGATTATGGCTAATGAGAAGTAAGTACGTAGGTATTTGTGATTTGAAATTCGTCTTGGATAGTACCTATCTTTGTTGAACAAGTTCCCACTCCCTACGCATTGTCTATTCGTTTTATTCTGTACAGAAATAGATCAATATATCTATCGCATCATTGTGTTTGTCCAGGGATAATTGGGATGTGGAACTTTTGCGGTTGGTTTATTATGTTGATATTTATTTAAGCAGAATTCATGTGGAATTCATTGTTGATAAAAATATCACAAAATGAAGTTAGGTGCCATTCCTCATTTACTATCAGTCCCAAAGTACGTAACTAATATTTACGAACACGACCTTCAAATAAGAGGGTATAAGGATGGGATTCGAATATCATCACAGAGCAATCACGCAATACCACACCTGTAGGGGTAAGAGGAGATTTTGGAGTATATCTACAAAGAAACGATGAGTAAATTACAATATTTGTTTTGTTCAGAGAGAAAACCCTTCAATGTTCGTTGTATAAACCAAAGGAGAGGATATTCGCAGTGGTATTTACTCGAGAGTTTTTGAGATTGACCTCGGAAAACACTTTTATCGGCAGGAAATTCCAATTCTGGGCTGTTCTGTCAACGACCTCTGAGAAAGGGGAAAGATTGAGAACGAATGGGATAGATGAATCTCACTGTTCTACCAAAGTCAGAGAATTCATGAATGAAAAATCGAGGATTTTGGGAATTGGGTAGTTACAAGTTAAGTTGGCTTGCATGAATCCACCTGTTCATAATATCAGAATAGTAGGTAATGAAAGATGGACTTTCTTCGAGAACAGACGTTTTAAATCATATATAACCACTACTATGTTTTTGGTGTTTTTTTTACAAAAATATGTTCGATAACCAGGAGGAAATTATGACTTTCGAGTTGAAGGTCTTGATAAAAGGAATAAGCATTCCCAAAAGCTCGACCATATAACGAAGAGTATTCTAGAAAACAGACCAGTATTTTGACTGCATCCAAAAAATCAATCCATTCTTTCAGTTCAGCAGATGCTCAAAGTGGTTGCCTTAAACGTCTTGACATGAGAACAGCCTCTTCGATATTTTACGTCACACATAAGCTGATTTCAGTTCAGAAGATGCCAGAACATTTTCGAACACAGCAACGTCGATATTCCTAGAAATATATTCTCTATCGTATATTAAATACTGAAGCAGGTTCAACTTCGTACACCTTTTGCTTCAAATAGACCAATGAAAAAAGTCTAAAGATGGCAAATCTGGCAAGGGGGCTTGCCATTCCGTAGGACCTCGATGGCCAATCTAACGACCATGGAAACTATTATCCAACTAGTTTCTTATTCGGTCCGGAGAAATGTGGTGGTGCTCCATCTTGTTGCAATAATAATAATATCCATATCGAATTCATTACGATTCACTTCAAGGATTTCGGTGATTAGAGGATCAACAGTAGTTCCCAGCATATTCAAATATACTTCCCCAGTTGAATTTCGTTCAATTGACCATTTTGGAGATAGTTCACGTGGTACCTATCTATCATTAATTGGAAACTAAATGAGAATATTCGAATTCGAATTAAACAATGATTTTCGTTGTCGTACTAACATTCTGTCTTTTTTTTTTAATAAAAATAACCCTTCGAACCATATCGGGTTGTTGGGAATGCCATATGGCAGATAAAAACGAATATTTCTAGAAATATCGATATTAATGTGTTTGTATTCAGGTAATGATGAAATTTTCCGCCATTTTGTAGTAGGTGGAGATATTGGGTTCATATTCTAGGGTTGTGAAGTATTCATCAGGAGCTTCAAAATGATGTATCACAAGACCCCTCTTTCCATTTATTTTTTTATCTTGGAATTTTTATCTGTCAATTATACTCCAAATGCGTTTATGCATAAATTTCATTATTCCAGGTTTCAATTCTTGAGTTGACCTGTTCAAAAAATAAAAGGGGGGTCAATAAAGAGGGTTGCCCACAACATAGGCCTCGGTATTTCTATGAGAAATGAAGAGAGTTAGGGAAAAGCTTTCAGCACAATCATATGTGGGTCCACGAGGAGCATATTCCATAATAATTTCGAAATATATAGGGAGACCCTCGACAAATTAGATACCAAAGTTTTTCTTATGGAACACCTAATATTTTTAGATACTATAGACAGAATAAAGTTGAGTTACTACTACATTGCCCATAATTAAATCTGACCGTTTCCGAGAAATTTTGAGAAAATTTAAAAATACAGACCATAATTTGAAAATTGTTTTCAGCCTGTAACGAGCTGCTCGTGATTTGATGTTCTGCTCAGCTCAAAGGTTGAAGCTGACTACTACATGACATTTTTAATTCAATATTAGACAGAGGGGCGAAAAAAATTGTCTAAAATTTTGGACATTCAATTAAATAACTTCTTAAAGATGGAAGAATGGAACACCCCGTATTTAGTGGCGTAATTTGACGCAGAATTAGGTTCCCTTCGAAGCTATATCATGGTTCCCTATGCCTATCTCTTCTGCTTTTTACACAAAAGGCTTTTTTATATTTTACTCATGAGTAATTTTTTTTTATCTTTAAAATTAAATACACTGTATTGTAATGAACATCAAGAAAGCATTTTTGAAGTCATTTTATCGAAAAATTAAGAATCTTAAATAGTTTATCATTTCAATATATGCTCAATGTGGTGTCCATTATTCTCGATGAGTAGGCGAACACTTACTGCTTGAAATGAGTGCTGAACTCCGGATAACCTATTTTGCGGTATGGAACGAAACGCATTTCTTATTCATACTTTCATATCCTGAGGTGTCGTTGGCGGTGTATCGTGAACAAAAAATCCCCTTAAAAAATAGTCGGGACTTGTAAGGTCCGGAGACCTGGCTGGCCAGTTCTGTGGACCTCCTCGTCATATCCATCTATTTGGATATTGTCGATCTTACTCGTTTCTTACACTATCTATCAAAGTGTGCAGAATCACCATCTAGCTGCATGCTGCATCCACATCCGTTGACGAATATTGATATCCCTAATAAATCCGAGAAATGACGCCATTTAAGTGACCATAAAAGTCCAAGGACCTACTACTCGCGTTCCAATTATTCCACCCCACATATTAACAGACCATCTTTGCTGCTGATCAAGAGTTCTGAAAAATATTAGGGTTCTTGTCACTGTAATAGTCAATGTCTGTTAACTAATCCCTTATGAAAAGTTGACTCATCGGAAAAAAGCACATATTAAAAAAAAATTCTTCATCACCAAACTTTTTTAAAACCCATAAAAAAGATTCAGTCGTCGATCATAAGTGGAATTTGTACTTTTTAATTATTCTTTGGATACTCTGTCTGCTTATTCCAGTTGTTTCACATATTTTTTGCTGACTTGTGTGAAGGTGTTCAACTAGAGATAACATCAATAAATATTCATTTTTCTCATTTCCCGTTACCGGTTTATGCCGTTCTTGCATATAATAAGATACACTGCCTGTTCTTCGGAAAAGCTGCAACAACTTTTCCAATGAACGCTTGTTACGATGATTACTGTTAGGATACTTTGGGCATATACTCTTGACGCTAATAAACAGTTTTCTTCACACTCACCGATTATCACAATCATATGAATTCGTTCTTTCTGCGGATAAGTTCTCATTTCACTTTATTTCCAAAAGACAATAATTTTAAACTAGTTGAAACAATGAAAATGGTTTGATTAACAAGTTGTGTCACTGTCAAATACTTTTTGTTTCTTAATAACGTCATCTAGGCCATAGCCTACTTTTATTGAAAAAATAGTATAGTAGGTTTTATAGGAAATCGTAAACGTATGTTTCTATTGTAAATTTGGTATTTATTTCAAATTGAGTCTGATATATTTGCTAGAAAACAAGCGAATTCAACATATTTCGCCTCAATAATTAAGACACGTGCATCTTCTTATTTGGAAGAATGCTTTAATATTTCAGAAATGACAATAAATTTGAGTTTTTACATTAATTTGCCTGCATTTTACTTATTTTCAAAAATTCAAACTTGTGCTTTTAGCGAATCTACGTATTCCTTTGATAAAAATATTTTTGAAACGCTTTTTAAGCTTTTCATTACAATACGTTTCATTTTTAAGATAAAAAAACTCAAGTCAAATATAAAAACGCCTTTTGTGTAAAAAGCAGTAGAGATAGGTATAGGGAACCCTAATATAGTTTTGAAGGGAATCTAATTCTGCGTCAAATTGCACCACTAAATACGGGGTGTTTCCAAATTTTGAGGCAATCTTTTTTCGCCACTGTGTATAATATTGCATTGAAAATTTCATGTAGTAGTTAAGTTTAGCCTTTGAGCTAGACAGTTCATTTTATCACGAGCAGCTCGTTACACGTTACAGGGTGAAAACAATTTTTAAATCATGGTCTGTTTTATCATTTCAGATGAAATCCTCAATAAGTTTCAAATTGAAATTAAGAAATTATATTGTCGAGATTCTTTGGAAAGTGGACACTGATAACGACCTTATTCAAGTATTTCTCACCAATGTCAAGGGGGATTCTATGAGAAAAGTACGAGTATATTGAATGATTTTCCTGTGAAAGATGTTACTGATTTCACACAGAAATAAACATGAAGATTTTCACAGAACAGATTTCGGACTCTGGCAAACACTGAAGGACCAATTATGGATGTGGAGATTATGTGAGAAACGAAAATGAACAATCTTTTTTGATAAATTGAAAATTTTTCTAACACTGCCAACACGGAATTTTAGAATTAATGTTTTCTGTTTCGCACCAGGCGCTGAAATTCGACCGCCAATTTTTTCATTTTTGAAATACCTGTTAATCAAATAACTTGGCATTGAGGTACACTCTAGATTTATACAGAGTGATAAAGTTCTGCTATTATAATTGATGAAACGTTTAACACTACCTCTACGGATAGCATAAGGAAAAGATAATGTCAAAGTTCTTGATGAAACAAGCACGTTGACATTATCATTTCAGGTTTATTGATTATTATTTAATGTAACTTTTTTCATGATTACATAATAACGACGATTCACTTTTGTTATTCCTCTCCTATCTAGTTGAAAAAGTCGAACAAAATAGATGTCTCTTCTCTAAGATTACTACGACTTATGTTCGACATTTATTTTGCCTCTATTACCCCTAGTAGTTCTAACATGTACCTCGCCCACATTCAAGTGTTACACCAGTTCTTTTTTTACGGTGACCTCTACTCTACTGTCCCTGATCCGATCATAAATAATGGTTGGGATGGGAAGCATATAAATAGTGATTACTAACGGCCATAAACTTGAGTTGTAGTTGCAAATTTTTCATTTTTGTAAGGATAATTGAATTATAGATAGTGTAATGGAAATGTTTAGTTTTTTCTTGGGAATAATTATATTTCTCTGGTGACTTCAGATAATGAACAGATAATTCTACAACTAGTTGGGGTCACCACTTATTGAGAAATGATAAACATTTGGAGTTTGGCTCCACTAAATTCTTGACCATAATATATCAAACATCCAATAAGGCATACTTATTATATAATACACCGTCTACTTCTTCGGAAATTGTAGCACATCAACAATCAGATCACGAATTTTCAACCGTTATTGGCACCATCCCTATGAACTAGGTAGGTAATTGAAATGAAAATTTTTATTGATGAGTTACCATTGAGTCAATATTCTATACAGATTTCAATCTTCACATATACACCCTTCAGCAGAAACTTGAATAATATATCAAAACTTAGATGTATGTTGAATAATATTAATATGAAAAATTGTTGAATCGCTTTGCTCGTGTCACTCTCATATCTTTCATAATAATATTTCTCCATTTATTAAATTGAACATTCATATTCAATAAAAATTGTCCCGGTTTCCTGTATGATTCTCAATAAGAATGCTGTTACCTAACCGCGACACGTGTTTTGCTATACGATAGCGGGATCTTGATTGAGGAAAGTATTGTATAGCGAAACACGTGTAACGGTTTTGTAAACCCTTTGTTATTGAAAATCGTACAGGAATATGTGATATTTTTAGTTTTCCTCAATTATTGATTTCTTCATTGAGTGTGGTCCTTTAAGTTTGTTAAAGATTTTTTCTATAACTTGCACGATTGGGATTTAAATACCGCCACAAGTTATTAAATTCGATAACCATATTCGATGTGCTGAGAATGGCTTCAAGTCGAACAGCATACAAGAGAGGCCAGAAAAAATTAAATTCGTTACTACCTTTAATTCGGTAAATTTTGAAATATATATTCAGTATTTTGATTCAATAACTTTTCAGAGTAGCCACGATCGAATATGTCATAACTTTTCTCAAATTAAAGCGCAATTCCAAATTTCAGTTTTTACTTTGCCCCAACCTGCCAAAAGTTAAGCAAGATTGATTTGTTTATGGCTATCATGCATATTATGTATCGAATACTGGAAAAATGTTTCATGCGAAAGTAATTTTTTAAAAACTGACAACAATTTGAAGTACCGAAATGAAGGTACTTTATTGTTGAACGAATTGAACATTTTTCAACCTACCCTGTATAGCTAATCGAGGTGAAGCTATTTTCAGTGCATCTTATAATGTTATCGAATATGCACTGTATTATAAGAGCGGTCGGTGGGTGTCCGAGCGGGCTAAGCCTTCGTTTTTATTGACTACAGCACTCAACAGCATAGCCATCCCTGGCCCGCAAAAGGCTCTGCATTCTGGGCGCACTAGGAAATTGTTTGAAAAAAAAGGGAAAATGTAAATAATATGAAACACATTTCTTATCAATTTTCATATTTCCTATTTGATTTCTAGCTAGAGTGAATATATATAAATATCGCAAGAAATGAAGAACAGTGATTCAATCGAAACCGAACAATAAAATAATTTCCTTCAGTTAGCGCATGGAGTACCTATGATGTCGAATACATCCAGATACGCCAATAATCAAGATGAAATATCGCCGGTGTATATGCAAATTCAGTATACATCATTCTTGAAATTGAGATAGTATACAGGGTGTCTCGATAGTGCGTATATTTGCTTGGTAGAAGAAACCTGTGTCGCGGTTTTGTAAACCCTTTGTACATAAATACCTGGAAAATATTTTGAAAATGTATAAGAGTATAATTTTCATTTTTGGTTCTTTTGTTTCGAACCAAAAATATTGACCATTCATTTATTTTCTCAATTAATCAGAAAATAATTTTAATTATGCAAATAATGAGAGAAAGCCTAGGGATAATATTTAACATGTTGGTATTTCCAGATAGGTCATTTTAGGTAGAATGCGAAGACAGTCTAATACTGGGTGTTTCGTTCGAAAAAATCGCATGAACCTCAACCGAATTTTATGCACCCTGTAAGAATATAAATGTTTCTCAGACCATTACATGCTATTTTGGTAGTTTCTGAGCCACCCCATCAAATAACTTTCAGATCGTTTATGAAAAAACTCATTAACAGCTGTTTCATTTAGAGCCGGATTCATTTCCGAGTTATACAAAAAAATTGTAACTTGGCAACGGCGCATTTTGGAAGGAAACTGCTGAGTAGTGCTGAGTAGGAAACTTTGGGACCATCATTCTGTCAATAAGGAAAATGTTCGTTCAATTTGACAAAAATATATAATTCACTCTCACGGCAAAATGCAACACCCTGTTGTTCTCAATGTTTAGGTATACTATGATTTCAATTGTTTATTCCATAAGATATTTTAAAATTTGGAGCTGTTATTAGTTTATAGTTCACAGGACTTACAATATTTTGAATATTTCAATTGGTCTAATAGCATAATTAAATATTTCGTTTATGTGTTTACAAAATTTCAAATCATTCACCCAATCGGGATATAAGAACAATATGACAAAAGACCGTGAATTTGCAATGAACTCCCACCCTTCGTCAAATTAAACGAGAAGTCTTCCAGCATATAGGTACGACCTCAGACTTACTATAGATTCATCCTAATAACTTCAAACTTGCCATGGATTATTCACTAAACTACAGATTCGTTAACACCATATCTACTGATGGAGACAATATGTGGCTTCTGACACTAGAAATCAACTGAAGATCTGTATGATGCATATATGTATAGGTCTATACTGGTACTGTTGTTAACGATGAAGAGAATAAAGATGGAAACGATGGTACGACGACTCTTCGGCAAACTACCGTCGACTTCATTGCCTTATAAGTTGTGTGCTTTTCAATCATACTTTTTTCCACAGATATCTTCATTATGAATCGTTAGTTGCATATTTTCATTCGATATGTAATTTTGCAGATGACTCTTCTATGCGTTCGTTCGCTCGATTATAGACTGGTACCTTCATAAAAATTGAGATGAAAAATATTGCTCGATAGGCTCGTTTATAATGGGATTTTACTCCGATCTGGGGAAAATACATATATTCCCAAGTATATCTGATGAGACAGCTCGACAGTATAGGTATACATTTTTTTTCGAGGAAGCAACAGCACATGAGAGCTGATTTACAACCAAAGGAAGTTAGAAATCAATCTTGCCGACGTACCCAGTAGTAGGTTGAAGTCCGCCGCTGAGAGGGCAGGGTTGAAAAGGAAATGAAGATGATGAAAAGGTCTCGTATCCAGGAAACTGGATGTGGCATGACGCTTTCCTGGGCGCTCAAAACAAAAAGGGGGGTACATTTTCTGACGGTCGTTGTCTTTCAGTTTTCGCTTCCATGGTTCGCGTTATATTTTCTGAATATTACAAAAAATGTCCAGTCGTGTGTACCTTAATATAAAAAACCATTGAGTACGGTAGAAACTTCGTGTGTATGAAAACCAAAACAAGAAGTGTCAAATACTTGTCTTTTCAAGGATGATGCTTAACACTTTTAGTCAAAAATTAGTACATGTTATTTGTGGTATTTTATTCCAAACGTCATTGACTTTGATGGAAAGTCTTTCGACAATTACTCCTTTATCTGCAATATCTTACCGGTTGAAATTTCATTTCGGCAAACGGCATTTTTTGAGTCTACGTGTATGACATACGGGAAAGACACCAGTCACCCAATTGTTATTCAATTTGCTTCTTGCAATGTAAGGAGAGGCCTTATCGAGGATTCAAATCAGTGTATTATAATGCATGATCCGACATATTTCCGAATATTACCACCTTTTCTATAAACATATATTTCAGTTAATTATTCTAATCTTCAAGCACATAAACCATAAAGTAATTGTTCAACTAATTCAAAATAAACATCCCATTGTTGAACTAGATTCTCATTGAATTATAATATGAATGAAATCTATAGCAATCCTGTAATGAACAAAGTGTACTCGTTAAACAGATAACATATTATTTTTTTCACTGTTTCCTATTGATAACGGTTTTAGTAGGTGAATGTTGGTGTAATTTCCATTGTTGAAAGTGACATAATGAGTAAACTAGAGGCAGTTTCAGACAGTTTTGCGTTATCTTATCTGGATATTAACCTTTCTGCACTGGGAATTTGTTTAAAATTGAATAAATCAATTTAGACAACAAGCCAACCAATACTCGGAAGCTAAATGCTATGCTGCTATGCTCGTTCTGGCATTATACTGAAAAGCATATTCATTAGAAGAGAAAGTGATGCTTTGTGGTGAGCATAGACATGGAGAAGCCGATCAGTAGAGGAATCAGTTAACCATGCGAGCTAAAAAGCACTTTCTACAGACGATATATATCTTCGAGAATGGAAAATATAAATATTTCTTTTACTGAATGAATTTTGAATGCCATCAATTTACTGCCTAGGCAGAAATTCCCTTTAGTATTGGCTGAATCGAAAGTAAAATGTAATCATGCCACTAATGATCTGAATTTGTTAATGTTCAAGAAAAGCCATACATTTTCGCACATAGAGCAGTTAATGAATTTGACCTATCCAAATGTGCCATGGGTCTTCCTTGATCGAAACGGTGTACATGATGAACTCAAAATAATAACACCTTGTAATGATGACCAAAAAAAACTGGAAATATAACAGATTGAATTGGCCAATTCTTGATGGAAATGCATGATAACTTAATTAAATTTGATTTGATTACGAACTAGGAAAGAAGAGTGCCAATATTTCTCCTGGCGAATGGGATCGGAAAACTTGGAATGATTGGCTAACGAATAATAATTGCTGATAGCAGGAAAAGGAATGAAACTACATTGGAGGACGTAATTGGCACCAATTAACCGTTCGGATTTCAAAATAAGGATTATGGTATGGATCTACCAACCACAAGGAAGTAAGTTTCAAGTGACATGGTCCACCAAAATAATATTAAGCAAAACAACCAAATAACAAGTTATTCGAAACGGTTTAACCCATACGAGAAAGCAAATAATCCAATGAAATAAACTGTTCAAGAGCCCAAAATGACGATTTTCGCCTACCCGAAAAGTAGCTATGGATTCCGGCAGACACAGGTGTCCTTATTTTCCCCTAAAGTTTGCGCCAGATTCTGTCCGTGCGTTTAGCAACAATTAGCGGTTGAAAGCCGGAAATCCTTTTTTTTTTGTTTTTTGCTTACATAATGAAAACTCTAGGTCGGATCGAAAAAAAGGTGAATTGAAAGTTGTAGATAATTGAAAAATCTATCGATTAGCGATGTCGATATTCTAATTTATTGCCAAACTATTGCGCTCGGAAATTAAAAAATGGCATTTTTTCCATTATTTTTTTAAAAAAATTTAAAATACATTGGAACCGCTAATTGTTGCTAAACGCACGGACAGAATCTGTCGCAAACTTTAGGGGATAATAAGGACACCTGTTTCTGCCGGAACCCACAGCTACTTTTCGGGTGGGCGAAAATTCTACGGAAAAAGTTTATTTGATAGGACTAAATGTAACGAGCGGTGGTTTATCTAAGTAGTTGAAACAGTGGCGGATCCACGGGGGGGGTTTCGGGTCCGGACCTCCCCCCATTGGGAAAATCAGAGATTATTTTTTTAAATTTATATCGGCTCCCAATTTCCAAATTTCGTTAGGGAACAAAAAAATGTCACATGAGCAAGACAAAAAAATTAAATAGAATAAATTTTTTTGCTTCAAAATTGAAGAACTTCAATAATTATTATTACATTCCATTGAAAACTAAAGAGGCTACAGGCTTCATTTAAACATCAGTTAATTTTCATTTTTCAACAACCAATTTCATCAATTTATTCAATTCAATAATCCTCCAATTCCTAAAAAAAATTTCCTCAAGAATTGAAAATAGTACAAACAAGATCTGGATTGAATGTTACCCAAACAAACAAACAAATTTCGCTTGAAATTTTTGGACTCACCGATTGTTCTTTCCTTTTTTTTTCTGGTTCAGTCGGTTCAGACGCTGGATCAAGCCGAGTAAAATATGAAAATAGAGTCCTCTTCATGTTGTAGGTTCAAAATGAAATGCTTTTTTTAAACTTTCAAATTGCAATTTTTCTTGATGACAATTTAAAGAAAATTGACACTTGTCAGGGATTATCGAGGAAAAGTTCTTTTAGGCGCAGTATTTGAAAAATTAAACTTGTTTCATTTGTGATGAGTATTGTGTATGCCGGTAACGATTTGAATATACTATGTATGAGTAGAATATGCTGTTGATTAGGTTAAATCAACTCGATTCGATTAAAAAAAAGTTGAGTTTCGAATCTACTTCACCTCCTGGCTACACCTTCAAATTTTGCTCATGCGTCAGTCTCTTTCGCCTTTTTTTTGGATCTTGAGTTGTTGCTATACGGTAGCTCATAATTTTCTGTTTTATATATATATATATATATATATATATATATATATATTTATACAAAGAGACAGTGTTATTTGCTATGAAGCAAGATGAATCAGGAAATTGATAAATAGATTATATATATATATATATATATATATATATATATATATATATATATATATATATATATATATATATAAATTTTGGAGACCCCCCCCCTTGACCTGATCCTGGATCCGCCACTGAGTTGAAATCACGATCATTACAATATTTAGAGCCTGAACTTATTACATGATGATACAAGTTGCCGTAACCCTGGTGAGTTTGTAGAAATAGAATGGTTTTGATGACATTGATGACCATATGTATACACTATACTGTGACCATATTGTTTGATAATTAACTTTAAGCTGAGGCAGAAATACTCACGTTTCCGTCACTTCATGCCAGCTTCAAATATTACTAGACTATTTATAGTATGCAACCCGATTGAAAGACGAAGGTATATAGCTAGTTGCCTATCTTATGAAATGTTGGAACAATTGGGATTCCAAGATGAGCGATACGCAATCTCTGGTAGTAGTTGTCGAGCTAAAATTGACATATGTCTGTCAAGGTCCAATAATTGGTATTTACTCTACGTCTTTTACCACTAACAGTAGTCGAAAATTCATCCTCGGGAGGAAAAGTAGCACTTTTCTCCCTTGTTATTCAAAAAGCTATTATTCAAATGAATAGAAGGACAGAGAGTTATTGATGAAAATTTCTACTTTTCATTGAAACTTTTTGTACAGGTCGATTACCCTACTACCAAACTGATATTTTTGCATTCAGCGCGTGTTTCGCCTACAAGGTTAGCATCTTCAGGAGACGAAAACTGATACTGAATCTGAAGAAAAGGGTTAGCTGTTTATGTTATGACTCCGTCTGCTAACTACCAATTATTTTTATTGATTTATCAACAGTTTTGTTCTGGAAATGCTAACCTTTCTAGCGAAACACGTTTCGAGTGCCAAAATATCAGTTTGGTTTAGGATAATTGATCTCTGAAGGTTCTATATTTGAATGGTAATGGTGTTTCCAAAACATTTTGTATTATTCAACTCAAGTTGACATCCAATACAGAAACCAAACACTGGAAGTACTCCACAACTATTTTTCTAATGCATCTACAGATTGCTTCTATGTATAAGCATTATGTAAGCATAAGACAAAGACAAAGAACTTTATTGGTACTTCCTTTCAGGAGCCATCGTTCGATGGATGTACAGGTCATAGTTATCAAAAGGTAATCAATTTCGTCGCAATGAATTCATTTGAATGAGTTGAACATAAATTAGTATGAACTACACAGCGTAGGTACACACACAATTTATACGTATTTACAATATAATCAAGACACACATATAAATTTGATCTAATAATCAATCAATAAATTAGTCAGTCCCTTCAAGCAGCAAGAAGGTCATCTGAAATGAAATCCTCATAGGTATAGTAACACTTACTCATCAGTATTTTTTTCAATTCCATTTTGAAATTTCTCAGTTTCATTTTCTTTATAGAATTGGGAAGCTTGTTAAAAAGACCAACCCCGGCAAATCTTGGAGAGTTTTCGATTTTGCTTCGGTTGTGTTTCATGACTGTGAAAGAATTTGCATTCCTTGTCAGGTACTTGTGATAATCGGAATTTCTTTGAAATTCATTTTGATTACATTTCACATATACCAAAAATTTCTCAGTTTCATTTTCTTTATAGAATTGGGAAGCTTGTTAAAAAGACCAACCCCGGCAAATCTTGGAGAGTTTTCGATTTTGCTTCGGTTGTGTTTCATGACTGTGAAAGAATTTGCATTCCTTGTCAGGTACTTGTGATAATCGGAATTTCTTTGAAATTCATTTTGATTACATTTCACATATACCAAAAATTTCTCAGTTTCATTTTCTTTATAGAATTGGGAAGCTTGTTAAAAAGACCAACCCCGGCAAATCTTGGAGAGTTTTCGATTTTGCTTCGGTTGTGTTTCATGACTGTGAAAGAATTTGCATTCCTTGTCAGGTACTTGTGATAATCGGAATTTCTTTGAAATTCATTTTGATTACATTTCACATATACCAATGTGTGGTAGATGTAAATACTTGGGAAAGTCAAAATTTGATATTTACTAAATATAGGTTTGCAGCTATCTCTATAACTTAGAGTCTTATTATGCGCTTTTGCTGGATAAATATCTTCTTAGCAGAACTACAGTTTCCCTAGAGTATTACATTATAAGTAAGGTGAGAGTAGACTAAGGAGTAATATATATCTTGAAGGGTTTTTTCATCGAGTGTCTTCTTTAATTGTGAAATTGCATAGTAGAAATAATTTAATTTTTTGGTTACATAATCCACATGATTTTCCCATGGGAGATGCTGATCCAAGTATACTCCAAGAAATTTTGTTGAGTCATTGTGAATTATCCCATCTATAGATATAGGAGGGCTGTTTTTTCTACATCTGAAGTTAATGTGAACGGTTTTATCGAGATTCAATATCAGATCATTTTGTGTACACCAGTTTTTGAAAACATCTATAATTTGTGAAGAGATATTTCTTAATTTCTCAGGGGTCTGTGCTGAGACCACTACCGAGGTGTTGTCCATTTCCTTCCTCAATAAACTCAGGCAAATCATTTATGAAAATTATGAACAATAATGGTCTCAGCACCGATCCCTGGGGAACACCAACACTAACACTGTAATAATCCGATATCTCGTTGTCAATTTGAACATAACATTTTCTGTATGTCAAGTAAGACTTGAGAACTTCGAACATCTCACCCCTGATACCATAAGAATACAGTTTTTCCATGACGAAATCTATTTTTAGACTGTCGAAGGCACGTGAAGTCGAAAAATAAACCGGACGCGTAGTAACCGTAGTCCAGATTTTTATAAACGTGGTCTATAAATTCACAAACTGCTCCCTCAGTTGACCTTCCTGCTCGAAATCCAAACTGTTGAGAACATAGAATATTGTGGGAGTTGAGAAAATTAGCGATTCTGTTATAGTAGACTCGCTCGAATATTTACGATAAAACATTCAGTACAGTTATTTGCCGATATTTTTCTGGATTTGTGCGTTCAGATTTCTTATATAATGGAACATATTCGTATGGACAAGGTAAAAGGATGTCCTGCTACAGTTCATAAGGCAATATCAATATTTCTGCAGTATATATTGGCTCCTCAAAATAAAGGAAAACATTGTTACCCAAGACAAACTTTTGAAATTATCTTCTTATGATCGAAACATGAATGATCTCACTGGAGTTTAGTGGTCCGTGGAATGAATACTTTGAAAATCATAGGATGGGCTTGCACTGTAATTGAAATTGGATTCCACCTCAAATTGCTTCATTGTATGTAAATTGACGAAATTTTTATGATCTTCTTTCATAGAGTGAGAGCCCGCGACGCCCAGACCTTCGTAATATTATAAAAGCTGAAAATTCTTCTACATATGTCCCCTATACAGGTATAAGCCAACCCAGCCTATACAACCTGGGTCGCGGTGGCTTTGGCAGGTAACAGGTAGTAAGGGTGAGTAAAATTGTGTTTCAAATTTGTGATAGCGCACAACTTAGTTTTCATATATTTTAACTTACAATCATATTAGAAACCGCCTCGTCTATTGGCGGACACTTAGGACGGTAACAACCCCTTTCCAGACACCCTCACAGTCTAATTATTTATAAATCTACTTTCGTCATAGTATAAAATCTGAATTTTATATATGTTATTCAGAAAACTAAACGAATGATATTTCCACAATTTCCAGTCACTTTCGATGGTTCCCCTATCTTCCCAGACACATTGAAGTCTACTCCAGGCATGCGCGCGATGAATATACATATACGTTAGTGCGAGTGAAATAGCGCAATCTATACTCTAAATTCATCAAGAAAATTAATTATGTATATTTATAACGGATCAAGATAGTGAATTTAAAAAAAATAATGTAAAAAAAATTTCAAATCAACAAATTATAAAATCAACAATATAATAATGCGAATCACTACGCTATTAAATTTTGCAAATTATCACAAAATTTTGTATTCAACTAAAATTTGAATTTTTTCAAGTGAATCTTATGGAATCAAGTTGTGATTTAAATAAGTATCTACCGATAATATTTTTTTGAGTATTGTGCAGAAAATAATAAGAAAAATCGGCAGCCGATGATGAAATTCTAGAAGTTTAAAGTTGAGGAGATAAATTTGTATGTATGTTGGTTTTACTATAAGGAGAGAAAATAATTTAGATCGTCTTGAAATCAATGGAAAAAGAAATAAATTATACTTTTATGCCCGGAACAAAAGGAAGCTGATACCAAAATAATATTTCATGTCTGTAATTACAACTTTAAAGCAAATATTGTCATTCGAACTGTTGACACTGATATTGCCGCTAAAATGCTTGCTCATTTACATCGTCTAAATAATGATTCAATCGTTTGGATGCTGTCGGGCACTGAAAACGATGTAAGGTACGTGGATCTAACGAAGATACACGCACAGTTAGGAGAATCCATATGTCGAAGCTTGCCTGGTTTCCACGCCATTACAGGGTGCGATTACAATCCGGCATTAGTTAGAAAAGGAAAATCGAGACCTTATAAACTATTGAAAAAATTCGACGAGTCCCAAAAAGCTTTTATTAAGTTTGGCGAAAGCGAATCAATGGAGGACAGCGATGAACGGAAAAAAGTTTTTAATGGTTTTCAGAAATATATATGCAGTGTATATAATGCTCGAAATTCAATTGATGTTGATGTTGCTAGAGTTCAGATGTTTATAGACTCTGAAATTAATGAGGCTTTCAATCGAAAAAAATTGAGAAATGTTGATGCTAGCAGTTTACCACCTTGTAAAAATGGGCTACTGCAGCATTTTTTACGAGCTAATTATATTTGTGCGATTTGGAACAATGCTCACTTAAGTAAACCTACTTCACGTAAACCTGAAAATGATGGTTGGGCACTGGAAAGTGGTCAATACCATTTTAAATGGTTTGAAAGAGATCATCTACCTGATTATGTCCGTGATTCTCTATAAACTGTGTCAGGTATGTTATAATGTTCAATGTTCATGAAAAAATTATCGGCTATTCATAATTGTTCTAACTTGCTTTAATTATTACAGAAGCTGTTGAAGATAGTGACATTGATGAGGACAAATCCACAGAATGGAGTATCAGTGATGAAGATAATGGAAATACTGACAATGACGATGAAAATAATTGATTTTTTTTTAATTTGACAATACATGTTTGAAAATTTATTTTTTTACTTCGTTTTAATTAAAAGTATAATTTAATTCTTTTTCCATTGATTTCATTACGATCTAAATTATTTTCTCTCCTTATAGTGAAACCAACATACATACAAATTAATCCCTTAACTTTAAACTTCTAGAATCAATCTACCACTGCCGATTTTTTTAATTATTTTCTGCACAATACTTAAAAAAAAATTATCGATAGATATTTATTAACAACTTTCTTAAATCACAACTTGATTCCATGAAATTCACTCGAAAAAATTCAAATTTTACTTGAATACAAAACTTAATGATACTTTGCAAAAGTTAATAGCGTAGTGAATCGCATTATTATATTGTTGATTTTATAAATTGTTGATTTGAAAATTTTCTAACGTTATTATTTTTTAATTTACTTTCTTGATCCGTTATGAATATACATAATTGATTTTCTTGATAAATTTAGAGTATAGATCGCGCTATTTCACTCGCACTAACTTACATGTTTATTCATCGCGCACACTCCTGGAGTAGACTTCAATGTGTCTGGGAAAATAGGGGAACCATCGAAAGTGACTGGAAATTGAGGAAACATTATTCGTATAGTTTTCTGAATAACATATAAAAAAGTCAGATTTTATACTATGACGAAAGTAGATTTATAAATAATTAGACTGTGAGGGTGTCTGGAAAGGGGTTGTTACCGTCCTAAGTGTCCGCCAATAGACGAGGCGGTTTCTAATATGATTGTAAGTTGAAATATATGAAAACTAAGTTTTATGCTATCACAAATTTGAAACACAATTTTACTCAACTTCACTACCTGTTACCCGCCAAAGCCACCGCGACCCGGGTTGTATAGGCTGGGTTAGCTTAGACCTGTATAGGGGACATATATAGAAGAATTTTCAGCATTTATAATATAACGAAGGTCTGGGCGTCGCGGGCTCTTAGACTATCAGTATTGAAATACTCTATTGAGGATCAATTTACGTAACACGGAATTGAAATAACCTTTTTTCTGATCGCAAGGTTATCGTTTTGATACTTATCGAAATACTTATCTCAAACCTGGTGTTTCATACTTTTAGGTGATAGGGGGATTATTTGAAAATAGTGCAATGTTAACGTATGTTTTATACTTTAAGAATTACGTTTGGGAAGTGCGATTTGTTACAGATGAAATCGTCTGGAAGCTGATGAGTCCCGTCTATTTTTCTGCTAACCCGACACCTGTCTCATATTTTGAAGCCCGACTTCAGGAGCGAGTATAATTATTATGAAAGGAAAACAGACAATTCCAGACCAAACACCACTCGCACAGAATGGGTATGATCTTGGAAGAAAAAAAAACCTGGCAAAATTGGGGGAAAGAACAGACAATCAAGCAATGATTTGAAAAGAATTAGAAAAATTCAATTTTGTTTGACAAACAGACGCAGTAAACTCACATAGAGGAGTCCAACTAAGACCACGCCGCTGAAGATGGCTGCCGCAGATGTAGCCGAAAGCTCCGGAAGTAAAAATTCCACTACACGGCCCTCAAGCCCAAAAAACCAGAGATGTATTAACACCGGCCGTGAAAGCCTACATTCTTACCCTCAGAAAATCTGATGCGCTCGAGAAATTTTTTTTTTCATTTTCACCCCCTTACGTACAACCACCCCCACCATGGAAACAATCAGATTAACATACGTACATTTTTGAAAATATATAGGACATAGATGATATCAATATCTGACGCGCTCGAGTATGTCCATGCAACAGTTTTTTTTTTACATTTTTGAAAGTCTATATCCGCCCCCTCCACCGATGAAAAGGTGAAAATCTTGACTACTACTCCGATGAAACTTTTCCTAGAGATCAATTACCCTAACACCAAACTGATATTTTTGCACTCGACGCGCGTTTCGCTAACAAGGTTAGCATCTTCAGGAGAAGAAAATTGATACTCTACAGTATCAATTTTCTTCTCCTGAAGATGCTAACCTTGTTAGCGAAACGCGCGTCGAGTGCAAAAATATCAGTTTGGTGTTAAGGTAATTGATCTCTAGGAAAAGTTTCAACTTTTACACCAAAGGTTCCAAAACTCATCGTTTACTACTCCGATGATGAATATTGGAAAGCATGTAAATTACGACAATTTTTTTCTATATACAGGTTCAATAGTGATGAAAGATTTCAGATGTGGATTATTATAATGAACATTTTCTGTACCTCAGTATAATAGGTATTCGCATATTCTCCCACGTTGAGCTTCACTTGAGGGTTGGAGATAATGCACATTGTTTGTTGGAATGGTTTGTAACAAAATTTTCTGAATTGTACGCTAAAAAGTATGTCAGTTGTTATGCTCACAATTTGATACATATGAGAAATGATGTTGGGTAATTTGGTTCACTTGATACTTTGAGCTCATTCAGATTTGATTTTATTCCTTATTCCTTCAAAGTTTCACGGTCAGTTAGAATATCGGAAAAGTCCATTTCCATTGAAAAAAACTCTTTCGTGTGTGCCAGGGAGGCAGAACCTCGTACGGAAGCACTCAATTCAATCAAAGAATTATTCATTTAACTGCACTTAGGCCAATCGTTTTTGGGTTTTATCATCGTTCTGTTCTACAGCAAAAATGTAATCACTTCAGTGTAAATATTGTGAATAATTGTACTGGATTCAAACACTATTTTTTTATTATGTGTGACTATTGATGTGAATACAAAAAAAACTTCATGATTTTTTTTTTCATTTTCATTCAGAATGGAGTTTGCTGTTGTATTATTCCAAGTACAGGATCCTACTCCTTGGCTGGATCAGGAAAATAAAAAATATTTCTGGGCAAGGAACAAGAATCCATCTGTGTCCATGAATAGAAGAAATTTCCTTTCTATGATCAGGAGGAATATTCAGTCACTATAGAAAGCTTTTGCAGTAACTACTTTTATATATTTTTGCCTATGAAATTGTTTTTGGTGCGGAACATTTTTTCTGCCCTGATATCATGGGTACTTTGGAGGAGGCTCAAAAAAGGCAGAAAATATTACCTACACATCTGAATCTGATAATGACAAAGGAATAGAAAAGCGACCAAAGAAAATAAACTTTGTTTATAGCACATGAACCACTGATGAAGAATGTGTTGCTAACGAGAGTATTATTTTAATTTACTGTCTCAAAATAGAGTTATGTATTGATTTTCAGGAAAATTAACCCTTCCAGAATTTTGTTTCCATAGGACTCTCAATTTAGTATTGAACGTCATATTTTACTGGACATCTAATTACACGACGTTTTGCTGAACCTACAACTACACATCAATTGATTATTTCATTCTCAAATCAGAATCACTTCAAATTAATAATGAAATTGGTCCTTCTTTCTAGAGTATAGATCTCCGTACAAATATATTCGGTTTAAGTGCTCAAACTGACAGACTGACAGAATTGAGCTATGTTTTTTTCCCACATCAGTATCGTGTTGAACTTGTGTCATACTTTGGCCATTCAACTCTTTTGAGTAGTTCATTCCATAAAATAAGTAGATACCAGTATCTGTTAGTTACGTGACATGAATTTGTTAATAGTACTTACATTCTCAAGGGTGTTGAATTGTTTTAAGTTCTTCCTCAGAGACTGCAGCTTCGAGACAAACCAGTTTTGGGCCAGAGATCGTACGAATCAAAGTTGATGATATTGTTGAGAATATAATCGAGGATTCTTTCGAGGCAGTCCCAGGAAATTGAAGAACGTCCTAGGCAGAGAGATGATGACTTCAGGAGTTCTCAAAATTGCGGTAGTTGCAGTTCTTTAGTTTTTTTCAGATAATGAGATTTTTTTGTTTATCATGGCACCATTCTAAACAAAATCCTGTATTCAGTTATTGAATCGAAACAAATGATAAAATAAAATTGTTGAAATTTGATTCAATGAAGAATTGACAAAGAAGTCTTTCAAGTGATGAAGGCTTCACTACCTATAGAAAATATTGCAGAGAATAATTCACTTATGGTAAAAAATATTTCCAGATATATTTTTTTTAATCTTTATGGGCGATGGGTATATACTAGAAGTTGTTAGGGGAAAGAGTCCTGGATCTAAATTTCAAAACATGTGCAAGTAGAACCATCATTACTCAAGGAAACCTCTTACTTTTTCTCGAATTTTGACAGGGTTGCGGTTTGACTCCTAAGTTTCCTGACGCCGCCTGACGGGAGAGACATCAGATATAGCTGTCATTCACTAGTGATGGTTGAACATAATAAAAATGTATCAACAATACATGTCATTATCTCAAGACGGGTGATAGATTATCGGTCAGCAATATGGGAAGAAACATAACAACATGTATTTATTTTTTCATTCGTATCTGTATTAATAGCGGCTTCTTGGTTTGTAAGCCATGATCTGCAGGATTTTGGGTATGACTTTTCGTCTCCAACTGGCGGTAGACAAAACTTCAGACCCAATATAAAAGAAATATTTCAATAGTTAATTGAAAGTTGCACTGAATGACTGATGTAACGAACAAAAAAGATGAATGGAATCTGGTGGAATTACTGATTCCATAATGTTTTGAACCATGCTTCAATGAAAACTGCTCTGAGGCTGTCACATCCAAACAAGCAGAATTCAATCGCTGGTGCCAAGACCCCAGTTTGGAGACGAGACCTGAGTATGTTAACGCAACATATAGTGTGGTGCAACAATTGAAGCTGCTAAGGAAGCACATAATCATAAAATTCGTTCAAAACTTCTTGAATGTCCAAACGGTTCTCGTTCGTTTTGGTCATTTGCTAAAGCTGTCGCCAAAAATTTCATTTTTAGTTCAGTTTCCCCTTCAACCATAGGAGATGGATCACAAGTCACCACTGCCCAACAAAAAGCAAATATATTTGCAAATATGTTTGCTGGAAATTCTACTCTGGACTCATCGGAAAACGATCTCCCGAATATAACGCCTATCGACAGTCATATGCCTGAGATAATTTTTCACCAACAAAATATAAGAAATATTTTAATGGACCCCAAGAAGAATAAGGCTTGCGGATCTGATGGAATCACAGCAATGATTCTGAAAGCATATGCCCTCGAATTGACATCAGTTCTATGCGAATTATTCAACCTTTCATATAACTTGGGTTTTTTTTGTCATGGAGGACAGACAGCCAGTTCCTGAGGAAGGAAAGAAAACTTATCATTTTGATTATAGACCAATTGCATTGCTTTCTATCGGTTCCAAAGTCATGGAAAAAGCAATCAATATGAAGATTATCAAATATCTAGAGAAATCAGGAATAATTAATGATCGACAACACGGATTTCGCCATCAAAGATCAAGCAGTGACTTATTGGCTTATGTTTATCATATTTGGCAGCATTTGATTAAAAAATTCGAAGAAACGATAGCTGTTGCACTCGATATTTCAAAAAAGTTTGATTGAGTTTGGCATCGGAGTCTCCTTTCTGAACTGCCGTCTTATGGTTTGCCTCCTCAGTTGTATGCTTTGTTGAAGAGTTTCTTGTCTGATAGGTTTCTGTATGTGGTTGTTGATGGACTATCATCTGATATTTTCCCAATAAATACAGGTGTTCCACAGGGTTCAGTTCTGGCGCCCATTTTTTTAGTGCTTCATATCAATGATTTGCTCGAGAAAACATCTTGTTCAATATATAGTTTTGCGGACGATAGTACTCTTCATACCAGTTTCTCTTCCAGAGTCCTCATACCAGCTCGAGAAACAAAAATTCAAAGAAACATTCACGTCAATGAAATTAACGATGATTTGGTAAAAATAAAAGAATGGGGTGACATGAACTTGGTGAAATTTAATGCTAGGAAAACCCAGGCATGTCTCTTCTCAAGGGAAGCCGATCTATCATCATTTAGTATTCAGATGTCAGGAGTAACTTTTCCTACAAAATCAAGTATCTCGATGCTAGGAATTACGATCAGTAATAATCTCTCATGGGAAAACCATGTTAGTTCGATTGCTAAAGGTGCTTCCAGAAACTTGGATTTCTATTTCGTGCGAAAAAATACTTCACTTCTTGTCAGCTTGATCTACAAGACTCAGAAACGACCTGTCGTAGAATATAGTTCTCATGTGTGGAGTTCGGCACAGAAACATCCATTGAGGATTCTCGATTCTATTCAAAGAAAGGCAATCCGTCTTGTTGATGATTCGCTCAGTGCATTGGAACATCGTAGAAGGGTCGGAGAATTGTCTCTCTTCTATAGATATTTCCACGCTCGGTTCTCTTCTGAATCGTTATTAATCTTCCACCCTTGGCAATATCTACACGGATGACTCGACGAGTGCAGAATTCCCATCCCTTCGTTTTGAATTTGGAGACCTATCGAACCTCTCTTGCTCAGGGATCTTTTTTCAATAGAACAGCTGAGCTTCGGAACTGTTTGACAAAAGAGGTTTTTCCTGAGGCTTACAAACTTCAGAAATTCAAAGTGAATGTTAATTCGTATCTCCTATCCCTTGATTAACGCGGTGTTCAGTACAGGGATTTCCTTTCGTGTGAATCTGCATATAAAAAAAATATTTTTTAGGAATGTGAACTTCCGCTAATGTCTATCATCAAGAAAGCTGCAGGTGTAGCGTTTTTGACGAAAACATCAAGATTGTAACAGTATCCAAGTTAATTCACCAGGATTTCTATGCATCTTGCCAACAAAAATATATTGAAGTTTTTTTACTGGTGTTAATGAAAATGTTAATGAATTGGGGTGTGCTCAGAAGCTTATACAAAATAAAAATATTATTCACGTTAACATCAATTGTTTTATTAGAGACAGAAATGAAACCACTACCATGCCCTCTCACAGCAAAATAGTTAGCCTTTCTTTCAGGCATGCGGCTAACGTGATTTTGAATAGTTTTGATTTTTTTTATATTCTGGTTGAGAAGAATAGTTTTGCTAAATATTTTACAACGCAATTTGAACGTCTTATCTTAGCGATATTATTTGCTAAGGTAAGAATTTTAAATGACATTGTATATAAACAATCCAGGGCTAAAATGATTGAAATATTTGACCTTTATATCAGCACAAAATTTAAATTATAAATTGTTATTACTTGAAAGATCAATATTAATTGCAGTACTACTTGAGAATGTTTGACCTAAACAGAAGGATAGTTCAATGAAAGGCCAACTACGAATATGACAATAAAAAACACAATGCAAAAAAAACGCTGCATTACATTAGGCAAAACTTCAATGCAACACCCTAGTCCCAAGTATACATTGATACTAAAATATGGCCTAATGTAATAGAAGTATAATATACATCATTAATAAATAAAGAATTTAAAATTTTTAATTTTTTTCAACAGTATGAACAAAAACAACAAAAATTCCTACCACAGTGATAGTAATCAACGATTACCTATCCTATCAGTTTTCTTTTAAGTTCGTCACTACTCCTGGCCACGACATTAATTATTTCTTCTTTGTCGATGTCAGAAAACAGGTCTCTTTCTATATTCATAAAAATAAGGCTAGACATAAGGTCTTGGCCTAAACTAGCCCTAAGACGATTCTTTATAATTTTTAGCTTCGAAAAAACCCGTTCACATGTAACCTGTGTACAAGGTATCGTTAGGATAAATTTATAAACTATATATTATAAGTTAGTGAACAATCCTGATCCAGAGAGTTCAAAAAGAACTGAGAAGGCACATGACAAACACTTTCACTATCATTGCAGAAACCACGAAAATTGACTTCTTCTGATTCAGGTTCCGAATCGAGTTCACAATCTTTTAAAATTTCTTCAGCTTTGTTTAATTCTTCGTAATTCAATAAATAGGTTATTGTTTATTTAAAATTATTTTTGCAAGATTATGTCGCTGTAAAACAGTAAAACAAAATAATTTTGATTATAAAAAACCTTTGTTAACTCGTATTTTTTTGGCTTTTGGGGGCCCCCTTGAACTGGAGGCCCTCGGCGATCGCCGACCAGCCGCCCTGGCCAGACCGGGCCTGGTTACCATGCACAAAGGGCGCCTCTTGTGGGTTTTTTTCGAGATTTTGTGCAAATTTCCTGACATCAAGAACCCCTTGGAGCCTCGAGGATCCTTAAAGAGTCTCAACGATGAGTAAATGATCGATTCTGACGATTTAAAAACAAACCGCATCATTCTTTCGGCCTTCGTTGCCGAGTTACAGCTGATTTCAAGTTGACGAGCGAAATATTTTTGAAAGGGCTCAGGAGAGGTAACTGCACGGGGTGATTGGGTGGCAACTGCCCTAAAAATGACCTTACTGGCTTTCCTTGATAGTTTTTTGCAAGATTTTTGCCATTAACGTCCCAATTTTGGCTGGCTCTGTGCGATAGGTAATCGTTGGTTGCCTAGATACTGATTATACTAGTTGATGTTGGTTATTATGTAGCACTGTGGGAGTTATTGGTTCCCCTACAGTTGAAATATAAATGCGCATTCGAAAAAATCAGTAACAAGCATAAAGAGCTTTGCAAGTTCGAATCTTCGTCACGATATGGATTCTTATTGCTAGATTTATTGGATAGCTAATTGTTGGTTACCAATCCTAGTAGGGGATGTTTCATCCACCGTCTCGATAGCACTGTGGGTTTTACTTTACCGCACGATGGCTCATCTACTTTCTGAGCGCACTCGTAATAGTGTTTGACCAGAGGAAATATAGAAGGAAATAAAAAGAAACAATTTTTATTTCTTCGTAAATCGGCTGTCATCCACGTACAAAAAAAAAACACCGGAAGGCGAATATCACTTTTATGTTATTTAAGCCGGCAGCACAATCATAGCTCCTGATTAGATCATAAACTGAAAACTATCCCATTGACTTAAGTTTAGAAACGGTTAACCAATGACTTAGTGGATTTTGAAGTAATAATATTATTATTTTGTGTTGATCAGATACCGAAAAACAATAGTTTGCTCCAAGATGAGCTATATTAACTATCACTACATGAATTACCTTCATTGATATTTCTACTAATTAGAGAAAAAAAGTTCTGCAATTCAAACTCCATATTCTCCCGATTGATTTTTCAGTACATCGCGAATAACTCTGTATACGGTCATATTCACATCAATAATGAAATAATATACTATTATTTTATATATTCAACACTTTATTTCATTGATAAAATATACATGTTTCGAATCATGATGCTATTACTATTCATCTCTTGCACTCAAATCAAAACTTCCAGTGTGTGGAAAGTTTATTTCTCCCATACTCAGCGTTACCTAACAGAAAAATCATCGATGAAAATGAAAACATTGAAAATTGCGTATAACATCAATAACTCAAGCTGAATGAATAATTATCTTTTTGGTGATATTTACCTGTCCAATAATTTCATTTTTGATCATTTTCTCTTCTATCACAGAAATCTCCAAACTTTTAGAGTTTAGCCCATCTTGAGGAATCAAAAATTCAAAACGTTCGTCAAAGATTGGATCTCCAAATAATTTTATAACCTGAAATGTGAACAATAATGGCTCTCATACGTTCCTTCAACAGAAAATACCTTAGATTTCCTCTTCGTTGCCTTACTCCTCTCAGGTAACAGATACAATTTCACGTAGATGTCTTTCTCTTCATGTGATTCTCCATGGAAAAGATTACTGAAAGTACCATTTTATTCAATGATATTTTTTGTATATTTCTACTTACTCTATTCGATGAATAACAACTATAAGTCGTTGTCTTTGCAAGCTGTATCTCAATGTCAAATTTATTTCTCCAAGATTTCTGCCAAAGAACCTTGAAGAAGTTTATCATTATTAGAAATTTCATTACGAGAATACTGGTAGTTGAAGGGATTGGAAGAGTAACAGGAGTGAAAGGAAGTGAAAAAGAATGGAAAAAAAGTATTGAGTCATGAACATAGCCCATGAAATGAATACATTCAAATACAAAAATTACTTTGGCCTAACTCAATAACTCTTCAACTCAGCAAAATTCAAATCGAAAATGAAACGTGGTGTATGCTGATCGAACCGACCTAGTAGCATATCGTTTTTGAGGTGAAAAAATCATGATTTATTCCGAAATTAGGAAATATTTCATATTACGAAACAATATTATATTGTTTACCAGGTAAGAAAAGCCTAAAATTCGTAGATGAATGCGGAGATTGCTAAGTCGAGGCGCCAGCCGAGCATCACAGTCCAGGAATTTGTCTTTTTCTACGAGGTGAACATACTATTTTTCCGCAAATCTTTAAAAAATTCGATAGATATTAATGAATTTCGAAAAAATGCCGAATAACTTCATTCACAAATCAATAGGGTTTTGAAATTCTGATAAACTTGGGTTAATGTACTTTTTTCAATCATTTATGTAGAACACTATAGTCGGGCTGTTCAAAAGATAGAATTCAAGGACACGTGATCAGTGAATGCCTGCATCTAAATATAGCCTGCGCGGCGTAGCCACGCCTTCTAAACTGAAATAAATGAAGAACTGTTTACACAGTACTGTGCTCATTTGTGCTTTGTATTTAAGTGAGTTACGTTTTTGTGTGTGTTTTTGTTGAGTGGTGTAAATCGGACTTGTAACATTGGGGAGAGGAACATTCAAAGAGTGCGTACCGTTCACGTGATCATTCTATCTTTTCATTTCAGCGGCTACACTATAACAACTATAAGGGAATATAATTTTTCTACTCCCACCCGTAAATATGCTGATTTCTTTCCAATTTACTAAACGGATAAGTAGGCGATGCCAGTTAACATTCCTATCCTCACAAGGTAGGATATGGATTCCACCAATCACGGAGAACAAAATAATTGGTTACCAAGGACAACCTTGTCCAATTCTGATCTGTCTACCTACAAACACAAAATCCAAGTTGTTTCATTTAGATATAAAGGAATGAACTCATACCTGAAATATTTTCTGCTCGATTGAATCAAGTTTCAATTGTCACAATGGGGAAGATGACCCAAAGCTTTTAGTAGGTGGCAGCACGACTGCATGTGCCTAACGAGTGATTTTGCAGGTTATGTTTTATTTTTATTTTAATGAATATTTTCAAAAGATACTCAAGAATCATAAGGATGTTTTCTCCAACCGATAGATATGGATGTTTGTCTGTACCAGAACTGAAAAGTTTGTTGAGGGAACGTGGTGGATCCCTCAAAGGAAAAAAAAGATCTGAGTGAAAGGTAAAAAATTCAAACTGATTACAGAGGTGTTTCGTTAAAAATTATCATAATAACCATCTACTAGCCCTGCTACTTTTGTAAGTGACTGGAGCATAATCTAGAATGTTCAGAAGCCTGAAAGCTCTTTCTTTTCAGGGCTACTTCCCACTGCTTTTTCAGTTTTGTTTCTTTTGGGAATAAATGCGTACCTACATTTTTACATCCGAATGCACTACATGAGACCATTTTATGTCGATTTCAAATCTTTATATTCTTAATTATTGCAAAGAAGAGACGTTTAATGTTTTGAATTGTTGTCATTTGACTTGAGAGGCTGTCAAAGGTACATGCAGTGGTGGCGCTCCTAGTTGTAGAGTTTTGCAGCCGTCATCTCAATTGATGTTTTTGTGGAATTTGAAGGACTTACATCTACTCTTCACATCAATAATTAGCTGAAATTATACAGTGCAAGAGGCCTAGTTGGTTAGAGCGTTTGCTCTCCGAAACGATCCACTTTATGGTCTTGTATTAATTTGACATTACTAACTTGATTTGTTTCGTTCAATATTGAATTCAATAAATTTCCTTTCCTTCAAGTTTTTCATATCAAAAGAATACTCTTTATCTAAATTTGTACAATTGAAAAAGCTATTCATGTGAAATTTACGATGCAACGACCAAATGAAATCTTTTCGATCAAATATTTCCAAATAACAGAGACCCCAGAAAATATCGCAAATATTGAAGCAAGAAATTCAATTCAATTCAATTTCAATTCAAAATATGCTTTATTGTCTTAAGTACATACACACTTGTTGACAAAGCTTGTAATATAACATAAGTATGAATACAAATCATCATATACATAAGTATACAAACCATATACACAACTCATCAATCGGGGGGCTACTAAATGAGCGTGGAATGTACTTGGTGGCAGGACCCAAGCGTGTTCTCTTTGTGAGCATTCCAATGAATTGAAGAAAACGATGATCATATCTCTTCTGAAGTATCGTAAGCAGTTTAACCAATGGGAGTTTCATCGCGGATGTTCGGTTGGGAACAGTATCCTCACCTCATCATTATGAAATCATTTACGGGTGTTCACCAGGATTACATTCTCCAAAAAAAACTCAGTTCCCTTTCTTGTGAATGTGAAGATGAAAGAAGGCTTGAAATGTAGACTTTTTCTATTCAATCTCACACAGATGAATCAATGAATCGAAGCTTTCCTTGAAAAACATGAGTTATAAACTGGACTATTTCATCAACATACCTATCTGATATTTTACATTATTTTCAGTTCGTATTCATTTATATCAAAATTTTCACTTCCATTAAATTCATTGAGAATGTTGAATATTGGATGGTGTTGATTGTTTACACATCTTCATGATTCGCATGAACTTTCGAAAAGGTATTTCCTTGAATAATTCTGATGGAGACCAATTCATGAAGCATTTTGAAGTCGAAGAGTCATTGTAAGGTATTTACCAAATAATAATAATAATGGTGATAAAATACATATTCACCTCGAAGCTACAGAAGAACCACCAGATATCATGAATGATCCCAGAGAATCGGTTGATTTATCAAAAATGTCATTTTCGTGCTCGGAACTCTCATTTGAAAATGAATCTGAATCTAATCTCTCCAACGTTTTGTCACCTATGTAAAAAAAATAATGATTTCGTTAGTCTGTAGATGTTTGCTATTCACTTACTTGAAGCTACAGGTGCAGGATACTGCTTCATATATTCCTGGAAGTTTTCATTGTGAAATACCTGAGGAAGTAACAGAGAGTTCTTTATTGGTAGTATGTATAGGCCGGTTTATCGCCACTCATCGATGGCGCCAAAACGGACTAGCATATTTCTAGGTTTTGGGTACTTGAGGTTTTGGCGGGTACGCCTATGTCGTAGCGGGGGTCCCGGGGATGCCAGGCGACGGAAAACGGTGACCTCCAAACGTCCACCTATGTTAGCTAATATTCATTCGAAGCATCGACAGGTTAAATCTTGCAGAACTGCAGGGTGTTCACCCGATGATCGCAGACTTGTTTACGTTGAGGGCAGCTCTTATTTGTTTTGTCAGTAGGTCTCAAAGGATGCTGCTCTACTTGCTTTTGAATGATTAATCGATTCGCATGTGAAACCCAAGTTGTTTACGCGAACCTTTTTCGATAAATAATAAATGCATCTAGAACAAAGGATTGCATTATTAGTAACGAACGAACAGCTAAGACCGTTCGTGTTCAGCGGGTGTACGCAGGCTGGCGTGGGGAAGAAAGAGGGGATTGCGCCAACTTGGCGAGCATCGACAAAGACGCGCATCATTTTGCTGCGAGAACTCATCGAGTGAACATCTCACTCTCAGTCAATACTCTCTCTATCAATCAACAATGTTATGCGTGCGCGCTAGTGCTAGTTGATAAACTTTCAAACCTTACGAGTTACGACCTCCGATTTTTTGAACTGCGCATGCGTTTTCTAGTTTGGATTAGATTCTCGAATGTCGTGTATTCCTGGGCGAATGACATTTGACATAAAGAAAAAATCGACCAATTAGAAAAGCTTTTCTTACGATTTGCCAGTTCTTAAGATTGCTGCATGAATGGTTATGATATTTTGTTAGGTATTATGATTTGCGAGTTCCGATTTCCGACTTTCGAGCTACGATTGCTGCATGAATCCACCATAACGGTCTTAGCTATTCGTTCGTTACGTATAATGTAATTCTTTATTCTAAATGCATTTCTCGGAAACGGCTCAAGTTAACAAGCTGGGTTTCACACGCTTCGTGAAATCGATATTCCATTTATTTTATCATTGTCACAATTAAATTTAATCTTTCTGGAAAGAATTCCAAGAATATCCGAAAATCTAACTTGGAATATTATTTTTTTTAAATGTAATTTCATGACGAGATGTGGTGTAATCTCAGCATCATGAGAAATTTCTTGTTCTTCTATCATTATCCTTCTCATTTCAATTGATTGAATGAATATCATCCGAAAAGAATGATGAATTCGAAAATAAAACACAAACATGCAAAACTTCCCAGTTCCAAATTATGTTCATGAGTATGTAGCACATTACCTTCAAATGAAGTGACCAGACTAATTTGCAATCATTTCTTCCACTCTCCAACGTAACCACGTCTTTCTCAACCTCTAAGTTCTTTTTATTGAAAAGAAGACTGATGTTGTAGTTGATTGCATAGAGTTCGGCTTCTGTTTTCGAATCTATCATCTTCAGGTTGAGAAAATCAGATTCAGGGTTGCCTACCAAGAAAATGAAGCCTTCCTCCCACACTGGATTGATACTTCTCTTGACAGTATTAGTATGCTTGAGTTGTGTTCCTAGGTGGAGTTGAATGTATGGGTTTGGTTTTGTGGAAACCCGCACTTGCTGGAAATAGTAGGATCAACATCGAAACTTTGACTACATTATTAAAAACCAAAGATTCAAGAACTGTCCTGAAGAAATGATGACTTCCTGACTGAATGCCGTTTTCGAACTTCCGAGACCAATGTACTATGTCTGGTCGTAGACCAAACTTTCACCCTCAATTTATCTTTCTCTAAAAGGAAGTTCCTACAATGCTAATCAATGGAAGCGTTCATATACGACACTTTTACCTTAACATTTTCTGTATGAACGCCTTCATTTAGCAGCATCATGAGAACTTTCTTGAAGTGAAAGTAAATATGGTCTATGGACCAGGCATCAGTGTACATTCGGAAAATACGATAAGGCCAATACAGCCTCATAAAGACATTGAAAAACATAAAACAAATAATAACAATAATAACATTTTGATATTTGATGACGGCCTTACCTTCAAATTTGTAGCGGAATCGATAAAAACAATGAGCAGAGCACTGCTCATGTGGGCTACTTGAAGTTGTTGACTTTCATATATGGCCTATAAACGAAGAAATATTATTTTCATGAAATAAATTAATTTGAATTTTACACTGAGAAGAACGAAAAAATACCAATACTGCTCAAACTTCATATTTTATTATTACTTGTACCTTGTAAAACACATCGGAATAACGAACATTCAGTATATAAGAATATTTACTTTGCAATGCTTTTTCAGAGGAAATGTTTCCAAGCGAATTTGAGTAGAATTCTCGTGTATTATATGAAGCCATTTTTGCGCCCACATACGCTGTTTTGGTGAAGGAAGAAATATATTATGATTCTATTCCTCGCATGTAACAATTGTAGGTACTTTCCTTTCCAGTCCGTGAATTAATTCTTGTGATAGTTGATGAAGTAAAATAGTGTCATCAAGTGCAATTATTTGCAATCTCCTTGGTACACAACACCTGTTTTATAAACCTTCTCAGGTAGCTTAGAAAATTGTATTGGTATTTTTCTAATTCTATCAAGTATTGGTCATGTGCAATCAACTTTTGATCTGATATCTGAATACATTACCGCTTTCAAGTTATCGTAATCTGTAGTTAGTTTTAGCCAAGTGGTCTTGAGGTGTATCTCTCCGTGTTTGACATCTTGCAAATTCAAACACTAAAATTGAGAATAAAAACATGAAAATTTCAATTACAGCAAACGGTAGTTTCAAAAATAATTATTGGTATAAATCTTAGTTAATTCAGAGATCTGTACAGGGTGTTCACGGAGTTATTGTCCAAATTTGTCATCAACGATAATATTTTGCCATTTGACGCCTAGTTTGGCCACAAACAAATATGAAAATGTTTATATCTATTCGAAACAATCAAGATTTATGAAGAGACTTTTAACGGAAACTGACATGTTTCATGATGATATGTTCTTTTTCTGTTCACTTTTTCAGTGATAACTGAATATAATTTTAAGAGTAATGTTTTTTAGGATACGTACTCCGATTGAACAAATGAACAAATATAAATGAGTTGGGAAAATATATGTGGAAAGTTTCTATATCCAATCTGAGGAAAGAGTTTAAATGAATCAATTTATGATATTAATATTCCTTAGCATATCACTGTAGATGCTCATTTGATTTAGAAACTACACATTTTCAGTTTTGTAGATGAGGTGTCGAAAAAAAAAGTTCCAGATCCATCAGGTCTCCTCAGTGACACTCGGCTGTACTTGCGAACGCAAAACATTTCGAACAGTCGGTTTCTTTACGAAACTATAGTCTGAATCTGGTACAGGTGGTGTAAACCTCCGAGGCCAAGAGGGGTCCCCTCTACTTAGTGTAGTAGGAGTTGGAGTCTTTGGTCGCTAGAGTCTTTGGTCGTTATCCAGCAGATGGCATTACGTTTACATAATTTGCACCAGATTTTTGTTTCGTGAGAAACAGACTGTTCGAGAGAGAAGAAAACTGATACTGGGTATCATTTTTCTTCTCTGAAGATGCTTATGATATCAGTTTGATTCGATCTCTACAAAAAGTTTTGGCGCCTATTATGAAATAATATTGCCGAATCATCAGTTATATTTGATTTTATTAGATTTGATGAATAATTTCCTTCTTCGAATTGAAAAAATGGAGGTAATGCTGAACTTCTGAGAAGTGCAGTCAGATTTATTTTTTATACTACATATAGAAGTTTGATTCATACACAAAAAAAAAGAATCCATCTATAACAGCTACTACTCCTATATGGCGCGACGGGCACTATATATAATCTTGCTGAATTTTCAAACCAAACATACGAAATCCGAATGGAGAACTTTGTAAAAAAATCTCCCTAAGCGGGATACTATTTTATTCAATCCATTTCAAGTTTTTTTTTTCGCTCTGAAAAAAATTATCTATCGAGCTCCTCAGTGGGCAAATATATAAATTATGGAACACTTTCACTAGATACACTAGAAAATTCCAAAAAAGATGTTTTTTGACTAGTTTGTCATCGACAGACATTGACATTTCGGTAACATTCATTTTCATGACAACCAAAACCAGCCATATATAATGATATTTGGACACTTTGTAGAGAGACAACCTATTGATATTCAAATTATTTACATTTAAATGACTGTATAATTTGCATCAATTTGTCTGTAGGGTGTCTGAATACAGATTGCATTGATATTGATTTTTCATACTCAGTTGTAGTGAGTAGATGTGAAGTAATAAAACATACCAAACCGGTCTGCCCTGTCTTCATTAAATCCACAATTTCCACAGATATCCTGAATAAAATGTTTTTGGTATTATAATTCCTTATATGTATGAAACAATGCACCCACCTTCCTAAAAATTCATCCTCGGTATTGTCCTCATCCCATAAATTGATGACAAGCTCTTGACCTGTATGTTCCAATACTACAAACTGTAAGAAAAATCAAGTGAGGAAATATAACGAAATCACGATAATATAAAATTAGAATACTTTCATTTGAAAGTTGATTTCTTCAATTTATTCGGACAAGCTCTTCATCTGAAAAGATTTGACAAAGATAAATTACCCTAACACCAAATAAATAACAATCGCCCTCATCGCGCCTCCTGCCGTAACCCTAACTTGGTAGGCGAAACACGCGTCGACTGAGTGTTTTCAAATTGGTAGCAGGGTAATCTCTCTCTTCTATATTTTACATGCAGGTTTCAAGCTTATCTATTATGATTATAACAATTTGCTTGTTCTTTCTTGACATAGATGAAAATATTCCGCAAACATTCATGGAAAGTTGTAGGAGAAAATAAACATTTTTTACGGAACACTGTTGGTTTTCTGGGTTTCCCTTCATATTAGCTACTGTAAAATGAGTAAGATGACCCAGAGCACTTCGGTTTTCCAAGATTATTAGTTGATTTTTGCCCGCTCAAGGTTCTGCCCTCTGGACACACTAGTAAAAATGTTTGACGGGGGGAAATATGAAATAAATATAAAAATCAATGTAAGTAGTTTTCCCAGATAACACAGGGACACTAGGCAAGATAACACCTCCGCTTCTCAATTGAAAGATCATAATGTTCCATGATTCTTCCTTCTGAAACATTCATAAATTCACTCTGTTGGCTACAAATTCATTTCTCTTCTGGAAAGTTAATGAAAATGGAAGTTACTAGATGACCATCTCCTGAATGCAAATTTTTGTTGAACAGAAGATCTCTTTGTGCCATCCCAGATACATTCCACTTTTTATTTTCAGATGTCACAGGGACGTCTAAGAGATACAAATGTGTTGTAAAAAAATCTCCCAGTCTCAATCTTCCATTGCAACGACCTTCCTTTGGATTTTTGTTACTGTGTAGGTGACAAAATATGAATAGTGACATTAGGTTAAATTAAAATTAGTTTTAGTGAATCATTCAAAACATGGAATAAATATAATAAAATTGATAAATATGAAATGGATGACAACAATGATTACAAATTTTGCTATCAGTAGACTTGTTACTCTTCAAGAAAAGGATTCGGTGGATGAAAAATGGTCTGGAACCGATGCCCTATAAATTCAAATGTGATATTCAATTATAGGTGTAATATTATGAGACTGAGAGGAGGGAAGAATTTTCTGAGCAGTTCCTTAGTAGTTATTGGTATTATCCAAACAAAGTTGGATTTGAAAGTGCAGCTATTAATAGAAGAAGATACGTTGAAATGTTTACAGAAGTTTTCAGCCAGTTTGAAGTTGTATAAGTTTATAGTGCCACTAGGATTTTTCTTTTGAAAAGAGATGGTCATTTCGCGTAGAAACATCAAGCAGCATTCCGTCGCAAAATATTCGAGCGAATTCAGTTTGTAAAAGTTTTGCCCAGAACTTTTTCGTAGGGAAGAGTAGTGTGATGCCGTCCTTTAGAAATGGAATCCATATAAGTATCGCACCCTCTATGCGAGTTTTATTCCATGGTAAGGAAATTTCATTCAAGATTTCCTTTTACGAAATATTCATGAATGGACGATGTTGCTAGGTCTAGACGATGAAATAAGATAACTTGGTAGACTAAACAAACATTCTTTCATAATCAGTGCGGTGGATGGTTCGATTTATACAGCATGAGCGAGTTTGGCGAAAAATGCGATATTTGCAATTATGCAGAAAAACGGCCTTTAATGATGAGGCGTTGACTTGAATTTAGCGAAGAAAAAAAATTCGCTGTTGGGAGTTGAACGGAGGTCGCGCTAGAAATTCAATCGAGAGATCACTGTAAGCGGAAATCGTGCGTCAGGCGCGGGGGGACGCGTAGTCCCCCCCTCAATTATAGGGTCGCGTCTCGGGTCATGAGGGTAGAATTCAATTACAATCAGAAAATCAGGAAGATGAGAAAATCAGTAATTCGTATGCATTAGTGTCGTTTGGCTTTGAATATATTCGTATTATTTTTTACATAGAGTTAAAAATGAATAGCGGATTTGATTTTCAAGGAGACTCCCCATTTTCAGAGTGATTGAGAAAGCAAAAAAACCTGAGTTTATTACTAAATACCCTAGTTAGTGCAAAGGATCGATATTTCATGCCCCTTTCGAAAATTGTCTTAACATCCAAAATTTGACTTTGAAAAATCTACGTCTGGTGACAGCAACTGCCATTATTGAAAATGATAGCCTTTTGCCATTATTACAACTATTGACGTGCGGAGGGATTGTTCCTTGTTTTTATTTGCTCTTGTGGAAACGAGATTCATGTAAAGAGAAGGAAAAATGTTCATACAGAATAACAATAACTCTCGTAGTCGTTACATCTGGTGATCTAGCGTTAGGAATAATTTTTGATAAAGTCTGAACGTGTTGATGAGAGCAAATAATAAATCATTGCACAAAAATAAAAGTCGTAACAGCGGTGGGATTGTAAATTGTGAAGTTGTCTATTCTGTAAACATAAACTGATACAGATAGGTTGAAATAGGGGTACGGTGTTTGAAAGAATATATCGTGGGATTCTTGTAGGTACCTAGCAGAGCAAGAAAATTGAAACACGACAATTACAATACTCTACCCGTGCGTTACACGTCCCTATCGACAGGAATTAGTTATATGAACAAATATTGATAATTTTTTTTGGGAAAACTCATATTTTGGAACAGTTCCAATTGATTAGACTGATTTTGAGACCAGTAGTAGCCAAACTATATTGATCCAATTTCAGCTTGGAATGAGCATGAACTGCCTTTACACTGAAAAATATACCTACAGTTTTAGCCATAAAAAAATTCATTTCAACTTTCTGGTTCAGATTCGATTATATTATTTGATTTAAATTTCGTATGAGTTTTTTGTGCAACAAGTTTCAATCGAGTTAATCAAATTGACAATGTGAGTCCAAACCAACACCACTCAGCAAGGTACATTGTCAACCTCATTCAAGCAAACGAACAGCCATATTGTATTCCGAAGTTACATAATTTACGTAATTTACTTAATTCACTATAAAAACAATTGAAAACACTAATCTACGATTACAGTCAAGTTATGCTTACCTCACACCAATAATCCCATTTCGGATTGTCTGTACATTCTATAGTACCAGTCTTATAGGTTTGCTCTCCTACAGTAAGTACAGCATAGGGGTCAGACATTCCCTTGCCAGTTAATGTTATGTCTTTCTTCAATAGATCTTTGGCTCGGATAACATGTACCCTCAGAACTCCCTGCAGAATTTCAAATAACGCTGAAATGGATGCATGGAAAAAGCAATCGATATGAAACTCATCAAATATCTAGAGAAATCAGGAATAATTAATGATCGACACTAGGGATTTCGCCATCAAAGATCAACCAGTGACTTATTGGCTTATGTTTCTCATATTTGGCAGTATTAAATCGAGAAATTCGGAGAAAAGATTGCTGTTGCACTCGATATTTCAAAAGCGTTTGATCGAGTTTGGCATCGGGGTCTCCTTTCTAAGCTGCCGTCTTATGGTTTGCCTTCTCAGTTGTTTGTTATGTTGAGGAGTTTCTTGTCTGATAGGTCTCTATATGTGGTTGTTGATGGAGTATCATCTGAGATTCTCCCAATAAATGTAGATGTTTCTGCTCCATATCAATAATTTGCTCGAGACAACATCTTGTTCAATACATAGGTTTGCGGACGACAGTACTCTTCATACCAGTTTCTCTTCCAGAGTCCCCATACCAGCTCGAAAAACAAAAACTCAAAGAAACATTCACGTCAATAAAATTAACGACGACTTGGTAAAAATAATTGAATGGGGTAACATGAACTTGGTGGTATTTAATGCTACGAAAACTCAGGTATGTCTCTTCTCAAGAAAAGCCGATCTATCATCATCAAATATTCAGATGTCAGGAGTAACTATTCCTACAAAGTCAAGTATCTCGATGCTAGGAATTACGATCAGTGATAATCTCTCATGGGAAAACCATGTGAGATCCATCGCTGAAAGTGCTTCCCAGAAACTTGGATTTCTATTTCCTGCGAAGAAATACTTCACTTCTCGTCAGCTTCTAATGCCTACAAGGCTCAGATACGACCTGTCATGGAATACAGTTCTCATGTGTGGAGTTCGGCACGAAAACATTCATTGAGGCTTCTCGATCCTATTCAGAGGAAGGCAATTCGTCTTGTTGGTGATTCTTCGCTCACAGACTGGTTCACTTCATTGGAAAATCGTAGAAGGGTCGGAGACTTGTCTCTCTTCTATAGATACTTTCACGGTCGATGCTCTTCCTAATTGTTATCAATCGTTCCCCCCTTGGCAATATCTACACGGATGACTCAACGAGTACAGAATTCCCACCCCTTTGTTGTGAATTTGGAAACCTGTCGAACCTCTTGCTCCGGCATATTATTTCAATAGAACAGGTGAGCTTTGGAACTCCTTGCCAAAAGAGGTTTTCCCTGAGACTAACAAACTTCAGAAATTCAAAGTAAATGTTAATTTTATTTCCTGTACCTTGATTCACGCGGTGTTCTTTGAACATTACAGGGCTTCCCTTTCGTGTGAATCTGCATATAAAAAAAAACTTCTCGTGATTATCAGAATATGAATGATTCAATAAGAATGGGGCTATTTGCACCGCTTTCCTTTTCGTTTCAATGCATATTCCGGTTCAAAAAAGAATCTCTTTGAGTTTTATTTAGAGATTAATCAGAAATATTTTTTTTTATAAATGGGTGTGAGGGAATGAGTTTCATTGGGAACGCATGTGTGTTGTACTATAATGAATATCACTAAGAAATCATCATACGGGTTTGAAGGAGTTCGTCATGGTGAGCTCTTTCAGGAGAATGAGTATGAATTTGTAAAGTTTTTATTATTAACAAGACACAAGTTCTACTCCCCAATAGATGTCATCAATTCACAACTCGACAAAATAATGTTAATTTTTTGGTGCCGGTGAATTATAAACTTATTCTGAATGTTTTTGATTTGCTGATTTCAAAAATGTCTGGCATCTTCTCGTAGCAGCTCTAGTTCTTCAAATACGGGACACAGGCCTATCAATTTTATTTCTGATAACGGGTAAAAATAATTAAATAATGATATCTTTGCAGGTCAAACCAAAATTTCTTACCTGAAATCGGCATGTATTCACCCCATTATAAGTACTTGTTATTGCCCATGATTGTAGAAACCGATCTTTCTATACCTTCTGTATATTTCTACCCTTAAACGTTTCAGTTTACTCTTGAGCCTTTGTATGTGAAGTTGCTTTATTATTTTGTATATGTTCGTCGAATGTTAAATTGAAGTAGAAGTTGTTTAAATCAACCAGAAGTGTTTTATATATTGGTGAATACACTTTCAGAGAAAGTAGGAAACCTATTTCTGACATGAAGAAGAGAGCTTATCTGGCTCATTTCGGCACATCGTGGGCTCCACATTTGGTATGTGAAATATGCGTTGAACAGTTGCGGCAATGGTCAATTGGAAAGAGGATGTCCTTAAAGTTTGGAATACCAATGATTTGGAGGGAACCAAGAAATCATCACGATGATTTTTATTTCTGTATCATGAATATTAGGGGTATCATCGAAACAATAGACAAAAATGGTCATATCCTGATATGGACTCAGCAAGAAGTCCTTTACCTCATTCTGAAGATATACCCTTTCCAATAGTCAGCAATCCTGATGAAGTTCAGGATTTTCAATCAGACAAAGACAGTGATTTCGAAGCAGATACTCCAAATCCTCACCGCTTCGATCAACAAAAATTTAATGATCTTATCAGAGACCTGGACCTTTTCAAGGAGTCTTCTGAATTACTTGCCTCTAGATTAAATGTAAAGAATTTAGTTTGTCTTGGTAAAAATGTTACCTTTTATCGTGAGGAAGATATTGATCTACTGCCTTTTTTCTCTCAGAAATAAACCTAGGTTTCTGTAACGATATAAAAGGACTATAGGAATATATGGGTTTGCCGGAATACATTCCAGATGAATGGTGCCTTTTTATTGACAATTCAAAACGTAGTATGAAATGTGTCCCTTTACCAAAGGGCAATAAATATGGGTCAATACTCATCACAATTTTACTTATCAAAAAAAAATAAGTATATTATCCATCAGTGCGGGTAATATGTGTCGATTTAAAAAATGGTAAACTTTCTCTTTGGACAGCAAAGTGGATATACACAATAGCCATAATTTTTATGTCTTTGAGATAGCAGAGTACAAAATCAGCAATGGGTTAACAGAAATTGGCCTTTGAGAAATGTCACGATTCAAGGACAACATAACGTAATCAACGAACCTTTGGTTGCGAGAGAAAAAATAGAGGAAAAATCATACTGCCACCTCTGCATATCAAGTTGGGGCCTATGAAGCAATTCGTAAAGGCTTCAGATAAAGATGAACTTTGTTTCAATTACTCGTCGCATAAGTTTCTTGGAGTTAGCACTCAAAAACTGAGAGACGGAATATTTGATGGGCCACAGATAAGGCAGCCTATTAAAGATCCACAATTTACAACATCAATAAACGAGATTGAATCCACTAATTGGTGTTCATTTGTTAATGTGGTACAAAATTTCCTCAGAAATCATAAAGCAGAGAATTACATACAATTAGTGAAAAATATGCTTTCCAACTTTAAAACTCTTGGTTGTATCATGAGCATAAAAATTCACTAACCTAGGTGACTTAAATGAAGAACAGGGAGATAGATTTCATCAGGACATTAAAACTATGGAGAGTCGTTATCAAGGAAGATGGGATTGCCACATGATGGCCGACTACTGTTGAAGTCTTCAGCGTGAATGTTCTGGTGACCGGCATGCTAGAAAGTTGTATAAATGAAAATTCTTGAGTGATGAGTGATGGATGTTAAGTCTATATGTAATGAAGGTAATTACCTCACTTATATTTTTGTTTTATTTAATGGTAGTACCGTAGTAGCAGTAAGTAATAAAATAGTAATAGTATAAAATGTACCTATACAAATCAAAACACAAGATAAGTTCATTCGAAAAAGCGCCAATATCACGTATATCAAAAACTATATCTGATATACCAAATCTGACCGTTAATTTGGATTTTGTGCTCAAAAACTAGGTACCTAAAAACAACTAAAAAATTGCAGGCACCAAACTAGCTTTTGGGTTGTGAATATCTACTTATCCTAAGATGAATTGAAGCCTTGGTGTATTTACACATAACTGTTAAAGTTTGGGATGGAACTGGGGAAATCTAGATTACTTAAAATTTAGTGGATAATTGAGCTTTCGAAGGTTTCTGTACAATACGTACATATGCCGCCCATATGCTCTTGTCAGTCTTGTCTGAAGCTAAATTTGCACTTAGTGAAAATGTTCAGTCAAGTTTTTCCATTTTCATTCGATTTACTAGTGAGTAGAGATCGCAACATAATGGGTAGCCAAACAAATACCAGTAGAAAAAATCAAATTTGAAAAATGGGAACGTAATGCTTCCTACCGAAAAAAAAATGGGGAAACCTCCAAATGCGTCGATTATTTTTTTACCACGAAAATCTAAACACAATCTAATCAGTGGAATCACCAGGGTTTCTAGAAATAAATTAATCCTTTTCGAATATATTTTCCCTATCAACGAATATTTATTTACCGGTTGTTGTTTTGACTTTTGGATATCTTTTGTGACATTCGATAGAAATAAACTGTCAGCCTTTGGTGTAAGAATATTCATCCACACAATGAAGATTGTTTATCTTCTGATGTTAGGTGAATTAATTTTATTTTGATTCGAATGTTTGATATATTCATTTCAATCTTATTTCTGTATCTATATCTTTGGGATTGAAGGAGGCAAGATGGTTGAAACTGTTTGAAGAAGCACTTCATGTATTTTTCAACATTATATGATGATTGAAATGAGGTAAAAACAATTTATTCATTACAAGCTCATATTTGGAAAAGTGCTCATACCACATCAAAAAAAGGGTCACCCAGTTTTTGCTAGGAGGTTGTAAGAGGGGATATTCAGAAAAAAGACTTGGGGCTGGGTTCGTTATCTGCATGAATATTGCGAAGAACTATGGAAATGGTTCATTCAAAATTGCAGCAGCATCTCTCAGTACTTCAACGGCCTGCAATAGTTCTTGGTGCTCAAAGTAACTAGATCGAAGTTACGAATAAACACTATTGAATCGTGGCAAGGTTGAATTTTGAAAGTGAATATTTTGCATTTTATGATTAGTTCTGAAAATAAAAGCGATGAGAGTAACATGTCGAATAGAATGGCATGGAACAATACTCATAAAATGTCTAGACCTTGCTTGTCCCTTTTTATATATGCGTATATTCCAAGAACATCGGGAGTGTTTTTAGTATATTCTTTAAAAATACTCTTTTCGAATATTTTCTGCATATTATTTCTGCATTTTCCTGGAATATACGATGTATATTATGAAAATTCTATCAATATTTCCTGAATAATATTCTCGGAATTTTCTCAAGTTGACGTGATGCGAATATTCTGAGAGTATTTGTGAAATTCATGAAATATTAAGTAATATTCTTAGAATGTACCAAAGATTCGTCCACTAGATACGGGTTAGGACAGCAAGAGGATTGTTCCGAATTTTCGGGGTTCTTGTTGAATATTTTTCGTGAGCAGGGAATAGCAGAATAAAACGTGTATGACTTTCTGGAACCTCAGCTAGCGTTTCCCGATATGAATGATAACCAAAAATATATATATATATATATATATATATATATATATATATATATATATATATATATATATATATATATATATATATATATATATATATATATATTTATATAAGGAGTTTTTGCTTCTGGAAGATAACCATACTCACCACTGGGTTTGGCGTGATCAGAATTTCTGTGCTTACTTCTTTGGTGAAGCGTATGGAAAATTTGTTTGGTAATACCATTAGTGATGCTACCGTGTCACAAAAACATTTTCTTAATATTGCCCTGGAATAATAATTTGAAAATCAGGAATATTCCTTCTTAAAATCAATCAACGGAATGATATTTCGATAAATTCTCATATATTGAATATACAAAATTTCTTGTTAAAGTGTCTTCTAAGTTCTAAGTTCTAAGTATGCATCGACCGAATAGAAGCAGAAGTTTAACAGAAACTTTGATTGGCCGAGAACTTTATATTCGCCAGGAAGACGATTGTTACGATTAAAGCCCAGTCTGCTTTTTTTTGTGAATTGGAGAAACGAAATCGTTCTGTTCTGACATAATTAGCATTCCGTCAGAGATAATCATGTACATCATGTGCATCGCCAAGGAACTTAAACTTTCTTTAAATTTTACTAGATTGGCAGGTATTGGCAATGTTCTCTATATTGAATGAGTTATGATTCTTATAGCTCTCTTTCGAATTTGAGGAATATTTGTGGTAACTATAGAATTTTCCCCACGTCTTATAAAAGAAAAGGAGTACACAGTTATCAGAGAATGAAGATCATTTATGCCTCTCATTTGACGTAAAATAACAGTTGTTTTGCATAATTCAACCTCAAAACGATCAGTATGGCAGTTCTAATTCTACTGTCCATAATAATAATAAGTAATTTGAGAAGATGTGTTACTTTAGACTATTACTTGTTCTCGCCATATTATTCACCTCATCGGTTACCTCTAATGGATCTGAGAGTATGAACGTTGTATCATCAACAAATAAAACAGAATTGCAAGTCTGCATGAAGTTGACAATATCATTTGTATATTAAATGGAGTATTTTTCTGATTGATATTGACAAAAGTGGTATTATTGAATGAAGGAATCATATTGGGAAACTTGAATGCATCTGGAAATACCCCAGTAATATCTGTGTGGCTAATATCGTTAGTGGATGAAAGTATTTCCAATGATTGAGTAGAATTTGTAGGAAAAAGTGTTTGCCTTATTTTTTATTTCAAATCGCGTCTCTCAGTGGATGGGAAGAAAAACAACATCTTATTACATTAAACATTCTGAAGATTTTCAGTGGTTACTGTATGGTGTTGTTCCTCCTTATTTGGGTATCCAGTTGGATTTTTGGGACTTGAAACGTTCTCATAAGGCCTATCCTACGACGTTAATCTTGATTTGGATTCCTTGAACTTTACAGGACTACACGAACATACAACATTATGACCATGCATTTCATATTTTTATAACATTCAGTCATGTAATATACAATATATAGCACAAAATTTCATTTCTATCTTACATTCCATGTCACTGTCATCATTTGTCATTTCATTTTGTTACTCAATGCAAAATTAAATTATTACGTCAGCGTCATTTCAACTCCAAAAGACTTCATGACTGCAAATATTCATCATCAGATCATATTCAAGATGATTCCGTTCAAGAATTCCCTTTCGAATGTTTCTAACAGATTTTCAAATCATCAATACCTTCAGAGACATGTATTTTATTGGTTTTGGTTCTTGTAGTTGGTACACCTGACGAGTAAGTAACCTACCTTTTCATAACTTAAACCACATTTTCGAACGGGAAGAATCTCTCATGGTAGCCTGATATTCAATTTTTTTCAAACATCACTCACTTTCAGGTGAGCACTAATTACTATAACTATTTTAGTCGATGGCGCTTTGCTATGTTTTTATGAAGAATATATTTCTGCACGAAATATAAAAAAACTTTCTTTCTCTAAGTCTTCCAATTGTGTTTAATTTTCAAAGGCGTGATACCAATGATATGGAACGTTAGTAAAGTCGTTATTGTTTTCTGTAACGAAAGAATTCGAAATGAAAATGAACAATATAAGTATACTTTCTTGAAATAATGTTGGGTTCTGAAGTCTTTTTATACTTGAAAAATACGTTTTTCTGCCTCAAGTAATTCATTAATTTTTCAATAAAATTTTATAAAAGTAAAGCTCCAGCCATTCTGAATTTGAATACAAAAATGATTTCCATTCTAATGGCCATCAATATAATGAAGAGCTATACAAATTTTCATACGATGAAAACCGACAAAATTGTCTTCTCCCAAGCGCTACCCCCAGCAATTTGATTGAATAGAATGTGATTTTATTGATCTTCGAACATTCCTTCCTTTGTCTTATCCCTATACTGCTGTATAAACGTATCCATTATCAGAAAAATAATAACAGAGATTTTTTGTCGAATCTGGTCAGATCTACAGAAGGAATCCATTTACTAATCCAAGGAAAATGTGAGAAAACACGCGGAAGCCGTCCCTGTTATACATTACGTGCCAGTAATTTGCTCTTCGGTGGATTGTAGAGTATGTTGAAGCAGTAGAGGTCAGAGTATGATTAGACTCCAGTACACTACTGAATTGACTGCCTAGTTCTGATAACTGATTCTTTTCTTGATAACATGGCTAGTCAGAATTAAGACGATCAACACTTTCGATTCCCTGCACCTATCGCAAATTGGCCGCTCCTTGTATCTAATCAGATGGAGATGGGTGAAATTTCAAACTGATGGTGTGACTTCATCCGACGGTGATGTATATTCATTTCTCAATTTGAAGACATTTGAACGGGAGGAACCGTCGAATCATCTATTCAATTTAAGGAAAAATGATATAGATTTTTCCAATTTTTATAGAATATAGTAATATAGATTTCAAATATGGAAATGAAAAAATTAAAAAAAAAACAAAATTTCGCTCTATTTATGATATTCGTTATATTCATTTGGATTCATTTCGGTCGGAAAGTATGTAAGATCTGAATGAAAATATAGTAGCATACGCAAACATCCTATTGCACATAATTTATTTCGAAACATTACAAATGAATTGAGAAAGGAAATGCACCATTTAAATTTTTTGCATATAGTTTGGTGTGGATGATTATTCATTAAACCATTCACAGAGACATATTTTCTCAAGATAGTGCTTCTGTTAATGAATTTCAACTTACTTGGCTCCAGGTATGTTCAAAATACCAGCCATTCCATCTAGGTCAAAGTCGATATCTGGATTATTCAGGAAAAAGATTTGTAGTCCTCCAACCAGAGGTACATGCTGGATAAATGGCTTCAGAATTATGCGCAATTTTCCTCTCAACTTGAAATAAATTATAGTTTACGCTGGTTACCATAATTCTGAATGTAAATATTCACCTGAAAATTTTGCATGCTCCCAAGCAGCCCTTTCAAACGAAATTTGACATCACAATCACCCGTATACCTGAAATAAATGCATAATTATTAAATCCAGGCTATAGCTGAGTTCACATACTGAAAAGCTGCCGTATTTATATCTAGCATAATTAAACTTCCATATAAGGGTCGCTTCCAGGGGAACTCTAAAGTGGATTCATGCAACAGTAATCTTCATTTCAACTTTCACTACCACTTTCACTCCAAGTCCCAGGAAATAATATCACACTTAGGGATCAGGAATGGGAGATATAAAATCCACATTCCGGAGAGGGAGAGAGAGAGAGAGAGACAGAGAGAGGGGTGGGCAGAACACAGATCCAGACACGGCAAAATACGGTTCACCAATGGGTGACCAGGGAAAGGGTAGGAGCATGTCTCTGTGGGCCCAACTACCAGGATAGCTTCTGTCTCCGACCGGAGGAATACGATTCGGTTTCCCAAGCGGAACTGCTCGCAATTGAAACATGCGCTGAGGAATTTTTGTGAAGGGGTAGACATGGTAAAATTATCTGGATTTGCTCTGATAACCAAGCGGCGCTGGAAGCATTGAGGAACACCTGCGCTAGTTCTAAACACAGGGGGAGCTAGGAAGGAAAAATCTCCTCAATTTCACCTGGATACCTTGGCCTTCCGGATGGAAAGGTAATGAAAGAGCGGATATCTTTGCCAAACAAGGGTGTCTCATGCTAGGCCAGAAGGGATGCCGTACCAAGAAGGTCGGAATAGGATAAACGGTTTAGCGAAAGACCTGCGCAAGGCATGTTGCCAAGCAACTGTGGGTTGTGAAAAAACCAAAGCCCTGCGGGGGTCAACTGGAGATATGTGGGGCAATGAACTGCTCACTATCAGTAAGTGGCAACTCAGATCAATCGTAGAGCTGGTCATAGGATACAGAAATCTTAGAGACGTCAACACAAGATAGGAAGAGCGAGATCTCCTGATTGTGAAAGATGTGAATGAAACCAGGAGGAAAACCCAACCCACGTACTCTGGAGGAATGCATTTTTACCAGAGGAAATCCGATCTGGAATGGGTATTGAGTTACTGCTCAGCAGTAAAGGTACGCCAGTGGAACTCTGAGGCAGGAATGGGTGCAGCGTACAAAGGCAAGAGTTAAGAGAATAAAACCAAGATGGTTCCTCCGAGACACCTAATCTAATCTAATCAGTCAGTAATTTCAACTGGGAAAATATTGGTATTTGATGGAGCAGTTTCTTCAGATATGTTGAGCATGCACAATAATCTTGTGAGTCATTCCGTTGTTTTATCGTCATTCGTTCTGAAATTTGCAGATGCGCAGAAGCAAATTGCACTCTCACTTCTGAGAGTTGTATATCCCGAAGTCAAAATGGAAGTGAAAATGTTGGTGCACGAAATGTTCCGCTGAAAATATCGAAAGTGTCAGTTGAAGATAGAATTACTGTTGCATAAATCCACCTTCACCCTTACGCATCGAATATGCTACTACAATATACGATAGTGATTCGGGAACGTGAACATCAAAAGGTCTTTTGTCGAAAATAGTGCCATGTTAGACGCGTTTCGCGTACACAAGATGGATGGCAAACATTTTTTGAGTCATCCTCCATTATCTTTTCGATCTGTCACATTTTTTTTTCATCTTCATATAACAGAGTGATTTTTAAGGACATTTCATGCCTGTCACATTTGAATCATTCAATTATCTGTCCTGAATAACTGCCTACTATGTCTCTATCGGAACCCATTCAAGATTTCTTTTAAGTGTTGATAGGATGCGCAACTTAGAATACAGTTATTCAGAATATAACATATTCAATTGCAGAATAACATAAGCATTTTTATTTCCGTAAAGTCACTTTTGTTTATTAGGTCAGAGTATGAAAAAAACTTACGACAATTCAATATCCATTACTACTTCATTTCTGGAAACATTCTCGTATACTATTATTCCTCCAGTTCTCAAAGGCTGAAATATCGAAATTACACTCACTATATCTTATTCACCTACCATTGTTTACTCACAACACTACCTAGAATAATACTGTCGAAATGAAATCCTCCCAATGCATATTTTTCAAATTGTTTCCTGAATTTGTATTCCACGTGATTTTTCATTATATCCCGAGTTAAATGGTTGATGAATGGCCAGAATTGCTTGACAATTTTATTCAGCCATTCTGCCCTCTCTGTGTCGGGAAAGTGTACCTACGGAAATTTCCCATTTTGAAATTTTTTGGAATAGTCACGGGACGGGACCGTACCCATGCCGGTAAGTCCTTGATGTTTTCCAAAATGATCTTTTTCTCGTTGCCATCAGCTGCCTCCTTCGCAAATCTTCTTCGGTTTGTATTTATGATTCTGGCTCGTTTTGTGACAGTGCTCAGTACGATTGGTATCACTATCCAGGAGAAAGACCAATTTATGTAACCAATGTAGTATACCAAACTGTATATGATGAGCTGAAAGAATCAAAGTAGTAGTTAACCTTATGTATGGTATTTTATATCGACTAACGAAGTAGTAATATCAGGTCTTGTTTTTCAACTTCCTACGTCATTCCTCAGAAGGAGCAAACTTATTCGCGGGCCCGTCAACCATGATACGTAGCTGAATCTTTCTTCAATAATGCGAGAGAAAAAAAATCTTGAGAGAGAAATATATGCCCCATTGGGGAAATGATCCAAGGGCCACTCGGGCATGAGCCACACAATCATCTCGACAACTTCATTTTCGAAATAATCACAGGAACACAACTCCAAAAATTCCAATCAAACGGTCAATTCATTCAACCACTTACCTTTCTCACTATTACTATTATTACATTGCTCCTCAATTCAGTGTTAGATACCATATTGACGGTTCATTTCTATTGCATTCAGATGTTGCACGAGTACGAATAAATAATACCCCCGATTGTATTTTGTTTCAAGGGTTTCAACGAATGTTATCAATGCTTTATCGATGTGGGATACTGATAAGTTGAAGGTTGCCCATATTCAAACTTCGATAACAGACCAACTTCTTGTTCAATACATTGTAAGCTGATAAAATGATTTCCTGATCGGCGATCATATGCTCTACTGAATCCGTCTCTATTCCACCTTTATTTACATTTCTTATAACTCAGGGGTAATAGGAGGCAATAAGAATAATTTCAGAAAAAATAAATTCCCAGAACTGATTCGACCTAATGCGATCTCAAAGGCATTCCGAAATGCAATGTCCATGTGCAATCACTGATAGATATCTTATTGTCTTCCACTTTGGGATCGCTTGAACTTCTTTGCTAAATGCTTGTTTTTTTGTCTATGACTGCTCACATTCACATGTGAAGTTGAATATTGTTGCATAATCAGAAAAACGATTTTGTTTTCTATATGTAGTCATTTTGAACTCGTTATTAGGATACCCTCTCGAATTCTCTATTATTCAAATTCACACATTAGTGGAATAAACACCTTTTAGCAGTTTTTTTACTAATGTGTTCGTGTTTCCTTGATAGGCGGCAATATATGTGGGGCTCTTATTTGGTAGAAGTACTTGACCGGGTACAAGGTATCCCTTGTGTATTTATCCCTTCCATTGGTATCGTAGATGGCAAAACAAATTTTTCTCAGAAACCGGAATATTTTGTCTGTTAGAATTGGGAATCGAGCACAAACTAAAATCGAAATAGATATATGAGGCTGCAAACCTTCGTTGAAGAAACGGCTTCGGTACGCCTTACAGAGGAATTTGATTGTATTGAAACGAATTGTCGTGGCAGTATTTGTACAAGTTGTACAAATTCTCACTTTATTCATTGAGTATATCTTACTTATGTAATTAATAACTTCTATATTCGTATTCATCAATATTAACTGCACATTTATAAAAAAAGGTCCTTCGCGATTGCGGTATATTTGCCCAATTTCTCTAATGGGATTTTTATGGGAACATGGGTACGAAATCTAAGCAGCCCATAACAGCTTGTTGAAATAAAATATTTTTTTGGTTTGTAATTCATTTGGCGTAGAAAATTCAACAAACTGGTGCATATTCCTAGCCAGTATTTTGGACATGATCTAATGTTCTGAGGTTGAGAAACATTTTAGAAGTTACATTGTAAAGCCTTTCATCAGTAAGAGAAGGTTATTTGAAACACCCTGCTATTTTAGAACACAATACTGTAGCAAATAGGAAGTGATCCTTAATAATGTTAATAACTTAGGTACGTTTGCAAAAAATCTTAATGTCATTAATATTAATGATTGCAACATTGGCGGAATCGGAAGTCATCTATTATTTGCGTTTTCGTTGAGATTTAACAATGAAGCACCGCTTTCTTTCGAAATCGAAACATTTTCCGAAACTCGCAGTTGTCATAATATTCGAAAGGGTTTTGCAGATCACGTGAATATCGTCGTGTCGGATAATCGTACGGATTTTCATATGCGTAATCGATAACATTTTCAAAATCGTTCATTGTAACATCAAATAGTTCGCAAACAACGCCAGCCAATAAGTCACTTGAGGAACCCTTGGTAGGTCCCGAGGTATCTCAAGTTTGACAGTTCAAACCTCCACTCCATTGAGGGAATCCCTCAAGATGACGACATTTATGTCAACTAAGAGGTGTTTAGACTCATCGCTGGTAATCTAGCGATACTGAAATTTACGGAGTTCTAATCTAATAATTTTGGAAAAAGGAGTATTTCCATCGGAAAGGATAAGACACACTGTATAATGAATATTTATTTGAGTATACAATTCAATTCTTCGATATTTTGGTATGTCTATAGTAGATATAATAACGAACTAATATTCAAAGGAGTGTAGGCACTAGGCACCACTTATAACTGTTATTTCACTCATATATCATTTTACTACGGCAACATATGTATCATGATGATATCACTACATACCTCGCTATAATAAAGTTTTGATTACGTGGGGCCGTTTTGCAGTTCCTGTCAAATGATTTATACATCTCATAAACTTATTTATCCTATAACCTCAAATGCATTCAAAGGGCGAAATCTACGACGGCGTATTAGTGCCATTGCAAAAATAAAAAATCTTCCAACTGCGACTTCGATTCTGTCATTTGACAGATTTGATCTGGCAATTGCGACTTTCAATCTGTCAATTGACAGATCGAATGTGTTAATTGACAGATTCAATCTGGCAATTGCGACTTTTGATCTATCAGTTGACCCATTCAATCTGACAATTGACAGATTAAAATTCGCAATTGCCAGATTAAATCTGTCAATTGACGGATTAAAAGTAGCAATTGCGAGATTTTTTATTTTCGCAATGGCACTAATACGCCGTCGTAGAAATCATAAATGTCCTGTCAGCCGAATTTAATTCCTCAACTATTATTTTTAATAAAAATGGAAATAAAATATTTATTAATCCTTTCAACTATTGTTAACAATAGATAGGATAAGTCAAAAAAAGTGTCATTAAGTTTTAATTGACAAACAAGACGAAACAATCACAATGATGACTAACATTGACTATGCAAAATACACTTCGATATCATCTCAAAATTGAAAAGTATAATTCAAATTCCTCAACAGTATAGAAACATTCTCTGATAAGGAGTTTCCTAGTCTATACTTGAAAACTGCCGGGGATCCCGCGCATTTTATTTCGTTCGGAAGACAGTTAAAAAAAAGGAAGCCTGCATTGATGAGAGATTTTTTGTAATGCGAGTGTTTGGGCTTGTTCAATTTGATATCATTTTTATTTCTGGTGTTGTAAGAATGTGAATCACTATTAATGGGAAATGAATGTTTGTTATTGAAAATATATGTTAAGAGTTTCATTAAATAAATTGATGTAACCGTGAGGATCCGTTTAGTTTTGAAAACCTGTCTGCATGATTGGCGACTACTAACTAATGTTGAAGATAAGCCTTATGATTCTTTTCTGAGCAACAAAAATTCTTGTTATGTCTGATGCCTGACCCCATACTATAATATTGTAGGAAATTGTGGAATACACAAATGCATAGTAAACCTGCAATAATGAATCTGTGTACAAAATATTTCTTAGTGTTGCCAAAATATAAAAGCTTTTGTTGATTTTTTTACATACTGTTTGTATTTGATCCTCCCATGTTAAGTTACAATCTATGAGCGTTCCTAAGAATTTAGAGGAAGTGGAGGTTTCAACAATATTATTATTGACTTCGAAGGTGAAATTAGAAGGTATTCTATGTTTTGTGTGAAACTCAATTATTACTGTCTTACCATGATTTATTATTGGTGTATTCTGCGTACAGTAATTCGCAAAATCTCGAAGGTGAAATTAGAAGGTATTCTATGTTTTGTGTGAAACTCAATTATTACTGTCTTACCATGATTCATTATTAGTGTATTCTGCGTACAGTAATCCGCAAAATCTTTCAAAACTGAGTCAGTTTTTTGCTGTAGTCTTTGGCAATCAGTATCAAACACCACAATAGAGGTGTCATCAGCATACATGAAAACTCTACCGTCCTTTATGTTATGAGGCAAGTCATTGACATAGGTAAGGAAGATCAAGGGACCCATGACACTTTCCTGCGGTGTTCCAAGATCTAAATCGTATTCCTTCGATTTGGTTTCACCGATTCTCACGATGATCTTCCGATTTTCAAGAAAGGACATTATCCAGTCGTTCACTGGGCCACGTAGACCTAGGTTGTTGATTTTTTCGGAGACAAAATTACGATTAACCGTGTTGAATGCCCGCGTTAGGTCAACGATATGACAACTTCATACTCATTTTTGTCCATCAGGTCATTGATGTGTTGAACAAGTTCTGTTATGGCTGTTTCGGTAACCATGCTGGCAATCAGTAAGTATTTTATGCTTTGTGAAGAAATCTGTAATTCTTTTGCAAACGATTTTTTCAATGACTTTGGAAAATATGCTCCGGAGGGCAATTAGGCGGTAGTTCTCTATGTTGCTCGTATCACCTTTTTTGAATATGGGAATGATGGCAGCCGATTTTAGAACACTAGGAAAAGTGCCTGAATTCACTGATAGGTTTATAATGTCAGCAAGATATTGTGATATAATACATGCACACTTTTTCATTATATCAACCGGGATTTCATCTAATCCAGTGAATTTTTTATTAGGTAAGTTAGCGATAACTTCCTCAACTTCCTCTTTAGTGGCCGATATGAATACAAGAGAATTACTTATGCTGTTGGAGGTTGTGCACGACTTCGATATATTATTTCCGAAATGTTCAGTCATTTTATTTTCAAAAACAGTGGATAGGAAGTGGCCAAATAGATCTGCAATAATGTTTGGATCCGTGGTTAAATGACCTTCATAAGAGATTTCTAATTGTTTCTGTGTTTTGGATTTCCCTGTACAATTATTTGTAATAGTCCAGATTGCTTTGGATTTATTGCTGGATTTTTTTATTTTGTTGTCGTAGAATTCGCGTTTTTTTAAAAATATTTTTATCCACTTCTTTTTTCATTTTTATAGAGTGAGTTTTAATTTCAATATCATCAGTCCTTTTTCTTAACCAGTCTAAGTGTTTTAGATTTTTAATTTGTCTGATAAGATTATTTCATCCGAAAAGTTTCGATTTTTAAAAAGACGCGAATATTTTGGCAGATTTTTTAGTCAATCGTTATTCCACCCACGTGGGGACAGTATTTTCTCTCAACAAACTTTTGGTGCTCCAAAATTCACCTGTGTCATGGTATAGTAATGAATTGAAAGTGAAGAGACCTAACTTAGACATCGTGAAGCTCATTTGCAATCGGAACAATTATATTGATATATGGAGAATTTTCATAATTTCCAAGGAGTATAAATAATAAAAAACTGGCTAAGATTAAGGAAGAAGCATTTGATAGTTATATTGGTATCTCTGATAATGAGTCCAAAACATGTTGGCAAATTGTGAATTATGTGAGAAATTAGACGAAAATGATTCAACCGAAATATGATTGGTCGCCTGATGAGTTCAATAACGTTTTCGTTAAAAATGCCGACAATATGGCAAACACACTGCCGAATATACTAGACTGTGATTCACAGAATTTCAAAATTTTTTCACTACTGCGATATAATATTGCTTCCTCTCCACTGGAATTCATTTAAAAATTCGCAAATGAATAATAAATAAAGTAATTCCTCTACTCAATCCATCTTCGCGGTGGCAGATAATAGTCGCCCCATTTCAATAATCTTCATATTTCCAGAAGTGGTGGAAAAATAATCATTAGGAGGTTGGTCAATTTTTTTGGGGCACATATCTTTTTCCGTAGTTCCCTGTTCGGTTTTCGGAACAATCGTTTCACTGTCGTTGCTGTGTTGAGTATCATTAGTGAGTGATATAGTCGAGGCAGTTGAAAGGGGTCAGCATTAATTTTTTTCCAAGGAACAAATTGAACAATTCTTCATAGAGGAATTTTTTTATTCAGTTTCCGAGTACATGGAGCCTGTGCGTTATCTTCGATAATATCCTACAAAAATTCCACTCGCAGAGAATGCTCATCGGATTTTCATTTTCAATTCTACTTTTATATTAGAATTTTCCTGTTCTTCAAATTCATAGTGCATCACATAGAATTTTTTCTACTTCCACTAGGGGCCGCTATTAATTTACAATATACGTGTATTTGTGAGTAGACCATTACGTTGTAGCTGTCAGGATGGTGGAAGTAGAAGTATGGTACGCGACTCGGGGATAAGGCTAATTACGTGTACTCGTGGATCACCGCACTCGGCTGACGTCTTGTGCTCTCAATTTCTTGCTTGTGCGTATTTAGGACCATTAGGGTGATTGACCTGCCATAAATTTACTATTGTATAAAAAATTTGTCAATAAATATTTTATTCTATTCATATAAGATTCGTGGTGCATTTCCACGTGCGAGTAAGTACTTACAGTCCCGTGGGTTGGGCTACCTATCGGGCGCGTCGCCAGGTGACGGATAGGAGAACGGCCAGGAGAATGGGGGCCCTGTCCGGGAAGCCAATATGGCCTCACGGATGTGGTCGCCGGACTCTTGGTCAGTGGCAGAATTAAGTAGGGTGAGGGGAACTAAACCTCCCCAAAAGCCTTTGTGAAATATGCCACCGCGGACCAGCCTACCCAAGCTAAGGTGTAAGGTATCGTGCCGATAGCTGAGTGGCCGCAGGGTGATATGCGGTTGCGAACGATCCCCTTGAAGAACAGGGCGAAACCTCATTGTAACTAGCCTTCCTCTGGTAATGCGGGGCTCTGCCAGAGGTGACCAATCCTTTCCCCTGCTACTCGTGGGAACACACATGGACCAAAAAGAAAACAAAAATAATCCCGAGGATGGACAGAAATGCTCACCTCAATCTAAGGCGGTGACTGGGGATGGTCAGAAATGCCCACCCCAACACACTGCTCAGAACGAGGCTGGACATCAAAGATCACCTCAGGGCAAAACACAAAGGCCAAGGCGAAAACGCATCTGCGGCGCCGAGGCCAAAAGGAGGAAAAGGGCAAAGGAGGCAGGGAAGGCTGCAACCATAAATGCACCTTCTCCCACCTCCACCCCACCTCCAAAGGCAAGGGCACCTCCTGCGGAGGGAGCCAAAGGTTCCGCCTTGTATAAAGGCAATAAACCGGCGGCTACCCCTGCAGGAAAGCGCCCCCACCTGAGTACCTCCACGGAGGGGACACCAAGAAGGTCGAAGAAGCTGCGCAGCGACGGAAATGTCGCTGCACCTTCCAAAACCTTTGCGGAAGCCGCCTTGAGACACCTCAAGGTGGCTATTATAGACGAGACAAACCCGTATGATAAAATTACCGCAGAACGGGAGAGCCCCGTCAAAATTCAGCTGCTGGAGGAGCTGGACAAGTTTATCTTCTCCGCCTCCAGCAGCAACACCAAAGCGCCCACGTTTAAATCGTGGACATACTCCGGTGAAATCATCAGAGTGGTCTGCCTTACCAAGGCCTCGCTCTGGATCCCGGAGGACGTCCACAAGACGACATCCGGTGAAAAGGAGAGGGTGCTGGGTAGGCTGAAGGCACAGAATCCAGACCTGAGGATACCGATGTGGTGCACCTTCCATCACGAGGTGAAAGTTAACACTCCAGGACACCTCTTCGTCTTCGGAATCGGAGACGAGGATATGGCTGTCCTCAAGAAAAAGTCAATGAGGATGAGCTACGCGTTTACCTCATTGGCCATAAGGGTAACTAAAAAGGAAGGTACCTCTGAAGACCCGAGGTCTTCGGAAGTCGAGCCACCTAGAGTGGATATTGGCACCGAGGTCACCAATAAGGGTCCCGAAAAGGACGTCAAAACATCTGCAAAGATGACAGACGACGACCTGGCGGAAGAGGCACCTGACAACAAAGAGGCCGTCGCTCCCCGACCGGAGGAGCAGATGGACCTAGAATAGAATCTCAACCCGAACGACCTCGCAATGGGCAAGGACGTCGTAAAAAAGATAAAAATAATACAATGCAACCTCCAACACAGCAGGACGGCTACGGCAACACTATGTCGCCGCCTTGATGTGTTGGAGGATGCAATAGCTTTGATCCAGGAACCCTGGATAATTAAGACCAGAATTACTGGTTTCGGTAACTTGACTGGTAAAATTTTTAGCTCACCAAGCAATCAGCAACCCAGGAGAGCCGTTTACGCTTCCAGGAAATACAGAGCCTTTCTGATGGCACAATTCTGCACCCCAGACCTTACTGCGGTTAAAGTGGAATGTCCAGACGGAAAGGGCAAATATACGGCGTTGATACTCGCATCGGTGTACCTCCCCTCAGATGCAGCCACTCTACCACCCACAAGAGAGATGGAAGTGCTAGTGGACCACTGCCTAAACCAGAGAATGGAGCTGATTTTGGGCTGCGACTCAAACTCTCACCACCTGGGCTGGGGCAGCAAGGATATCAACGCCCGAGGTAAGTCTCTTTACGAATACATAATTGAGAAAGACCTAGCAATCTTGAACAGAGGCACGAAGCCAACATTCATTAACGCCCGTAGCCAAACATTGATAGATCTTACGCTGGCGACAGCCAAAACATCAAATAAAATTCAAGACTGGTAAGTGTCTGACCATATTTCTATGTCAGACCATCGCTGGTTGACTTATACGATAAACCAGGATCTCAGGACCACTGTGAAATCCCGCGATCCGGGACTCTTAAAAGGAGCTCTGCGGCAGACAGAGGCCCTGACTCCTGGCAATAGTGAAGAATTGGAAAGGTACACGTTATCTATCCAAAACAAAATAGACATTGCCTATAAGGAATCCTGTCCAATGAGGATGGTACAGACAGAAGGCACAACCAATAAATGGTGGTGCCCTGAACTGGAACACCTCAAAAAGACAGCGAGAACAACCTTTAACAAAGCGAAACGAACAAAACTCGAAGAGGACTGGGAAATATATAAAGCCAACCTCAGAGAGTTCAAAAAAGTCTGCAGACAAAAGCAAAGAGAAGCCTGGAGAGCCTATTGTGAGGCAATCGAAGATTTCCCGCAAGTCTCAAGGCTACAGAAGGCACTCTCAAGCGACCACCATAAGAGTATCGGCATCCTGACGAGGGAAAATGGCGACAAAGCCGCCAACCTCCAAGAGAGCGCCGAGATTCTTATGGAAACTCACTTCCCAGGTTCTGTCTTCCCAGGAACGACGAACCGGACGGAAGTACCAATAACACCCTCACAATACGACTGGCAATTTGCTAGCACTATAATTGATGAGGACAAGATAAGGTGGGCCATATCGGGCTTTTCCCCCTTCAAAGCACCAGGACCTGACGGTATAAGACCAGCCCTACTACAATGGGGATTGGATATTCTTATGCCGCACCTGGTCGGAATATTCAGAGCCTCATTAGCTCTGAGGTATGTTCCCAGTAAGTGGAGAGAAGTACGAGTGGTGTTTATACCTAAACCAGGAAGGATGGACTACACCTTACCAAAAGCATTCCGACCAATTAGTCTCACATCGTTCTTTTTGAAAACAATGGAGAGGCTGTGCGAGCGGTATATAAGAGATGAAGTCTTAGTTCACAATCCACTTCATCCAAATCAGCATGCATATACTCCGGGAAGGTCCACTGATTCGGCCCTTCACCAAGTGGTTGGCAGAATCGAGAGATCATTGGATAATAAAGAATCCACCCTGGGTATATTCATAGATATCGAAGGAGCGTTCGATAAAACGACCTTCCCAACAATCACCCAGCAACTTAACTCCAGGAATATACCCCTGGTGGTAGGAGAATGGATACTCAAGATGCTCTCTAGTAGAGCAATAAGTATAAATGTAGAAGACATTACTGTGAGAGGACTGGTCATGAGGGGATGTCCGCAGGGAGGGGTCTTATCACCCCTTCTTTGGAACATAGTCCTGGATACCCTGATTAATCACCTCAACAATAATGGTTTCTACACAATTGCATATGCAGATGACATAGTTATCTTGCAGACCGGCAAATTTGTGAACACACTGTGCGATAGAGCGCAGGATGGTCTCAAATTAATAGAAACATGGTGTAAAGAACACTCACTGTCGATCAATCCCAAGAAGACGGAGATGGTCCTTTTCACTAGGAAAAGAAGCTTATCGGGCTTGAAACCCCCCGAAATCTTCAAAAGCAAACTAAACTTCTCTGAAGAGGTGAAATACCTCGGTATTACCCTCGACAGGAAGTTAACATGGAACTCGCACATTCAGAGCAGAGCAAAAAGAGCATATGTGGCCTATGAGCAGTGTCGGAGGACAGTGGGACGCACATGGGGTCTCTCGCCCCGTGTAGTCACCTGGATCTACACTGCAATAATAAGACCTATGCTAACGTACGGAGCCATTGCATGGGGACCGAAAACTCTACAAGCAACGGCCATCCAAAAACTATATCAAATACAGCGAATGGCTTGTCTGAACATCACAGGAGCCATGAGAACAACACCAACCGCGGCAATGGAATTAGTTACTGGTCTGACACCTCTGGACCTGCACGTCAAGGAGGTTGCGCTAATGGCCATGCTACGATTGCGCACGGCTGGTGTAAACCCCGAGGTAGGAATGGGTCAACTGAGGCTGGGCCTGTGGAGGGAGGCACTCACTGCGGTGCCTCTGCTACAGGCAGCCAGTGACGCAATTGAACCCAGGTTTGTGTTTAATAAACCCTACAAAATACAAATAAAACAGAACACTGAGGCGGATGCTGCAAATGCAATACGCATATACACAGACGGCTCAAAAACCAAGGAAGGATCAGGATGTGGAGTTTACTCCAGATCACTTAGCCTAAGGATTAAGTGGGGAATGGGAAAAAATACCAGCGTGGTTCAAACAGAACTGGCTGGTATCTCAATCGCCACAAAAGAGCTAACCAGAAAAGGAATTTCTGGCAAAAACATAATAATCTGCACTGATAGTAGACAAGCCCTACTAACCTTGAATAGACAACGTATTATCTCAGGGTTAGCACTAGAGTGCCACCAAGATTTAGCTAACGCCTCGGTAGATAATAATATCGTACTAAGGTGGGTGAAAGGGCACGACAGGAGCAAAGGTAACCGCATTGCTGACTCTTTGGCCAGGATGGCGGCTGGACTGAAAATTTTGGGACCAGGCGACACCCATGGTTTGACGACTTCGACAATTGCGGAACTAGCCAAACGTTACACCCATACTCAATCCCTTAAGAGATGGGATGAAACCAAAGGATGCAGTTTTGCCAGGATCACCCTGGGCGACCCTGAGAAGCTGGATCCGAATAAATATTTGGCGATGACCAGGAAGAACCTACGTTTAACAGTGGGATTTCTGACTGGACACTGTCAACTAAGGAAACACCTCCATATTATGGGGCTAGTGGACACACCTCTATGCAGGATGTGTGAACAGGAAGATGAAACTGTCAGGCATGTCTTATGTGAATGTCTGGAGCTATCGTCGATAAGAGAGTGTGTGTTCGGTGAGTCTTGGCCTACACCTGCCGATATTAAAGATATGTCCCCTGGTGACCTGTCCTCCCTCCTGGATAATCCCAGATGGACAATGTCCTAGGAGGGCGACTCCTTGGGAGGATGTACAATGGGCCATATTGTGGCCTAAGTGCTGTGGGTCTATACTCACCCTCCCTACTCTACAGATACAGATAAGTACTTACAGTTTGTTATTTCTTAACATGTCACTAGTTACAAATTCGTGTCCTACGATTGAATTGTTTCAGGACAAGGAAAATGAAATCCACATATATATAATGTCTTACTCCTTTTTATTCTTGATGAACATTTTATTGCAAATGGGATTCTGTGAAATATTTTGTGGTGTGAATAATTGCACTACACATTTCCTTTTGATAACAATTTTTATTGTTTGTTGAAAGTACATTTTTCATATAAACTCGTTTACACCTTTGTAAATAACTTATTCCAGCTTTGTTTGTGATGGATATGGAATGTTGTGCACTGAAAATAATAAATGAACTGTTAACTTCAATGACAATTCTGAATGGTTCTTATCGGTGATGGGGAACTTGAAAGTACTTTCAAGCTTTGGGGTTGCGCTGGAAATCGCACGTTGAAAGAAAAGGTCTTGTTTGTATATAGATAGCTCGCACAAGTTTCGAGTTTTCAGGGTTACTTATTTGTAGAGAACTAAAGCCTTTCTCACCTGAAACTAGGATATACTCAATCTGAACATTTTATATTTTTATATATATATATATATATATATATATATATATATATATATATACCGTGTATACTGTTTCGAATATTTTTTTTATAGTATAGTGAAATCGTTCTGAGATTGAGGTAATCAATTAAATTTATTATATTATCAAAGCATGTATCTTCGGTAGCTATCATTGGTGGCAGTTATTCGGTGGATTGGGATATTTGAATTCTGGTAACCGATTGACTTATATACTCCACCTGTTACTTGGAGTTGCAGTCAGTTGTGTTGGGCTCTATCACAAAGAAAAGTCTTTGTTATTCGTCAAGCTTTCGGCAATCTTTATTGACCTCAGGAAATTAACGTGAGATTGAATAATAAAATATATATATATATATATATATATATATTTACGATATTTCCTTGGGTACTTTTATCAAAACTACAAATAACACTAAACTACTTTTATTGCATTTCTTTATCACAATACAATACAATCACTCATATTGCTCCGCATCGATTTCTGCACCTAGCAATACCAGAGCTCTCTCCGATTGAAACTTTGTAAATCACTCCGCCTCTCCACTGAGTTAGAAACACTGATAACTATCCGAATAACTATCTCTCGTAGCGATGAATGGCTTCCATATGTAGTATATAAGTCAGCCCTTCCAGTTGTTTTCAACTCGGAGATGTCACTTTTACTTCCAATACGACACCTGGCGGCTCTCACAGGGATGGCCTGTTTTATCTTCACCCGGGCTTGTCCGACAACCGATTTGTTGGTGGAATCATCCGATGGCCGGGCGCTGCATTCAGGGACATTATTCACTATAGCACGAACTACTTTTTTCGATAATCGCGGTTTCGCAGACATCTTCCCCTGTCCTTGAGTTGTTCATAATCTTTTTCTCGTTGTCGAATGAAAACCCATAGCCACGGATCAAATCCATCCCGAGTATAAATTCATCTTTTATGTTCGCGACGTACACTGTATCCGTGATGGTATGTCGCCCAAGAATCAGTGTAATATCAGCCTTTCCTCGAATAGGTGCATTTTCACCAGTGACTGTTCGAAGCATGGAGTTGAAACAGGCTTCACGCTTTCTGGCCGAAGGATGTCACTACGTACCAAAGAAACTGCTGCATTTTTCAGGAATGGTTAGGCTATCGGTTGTTGTTTTCAGCCAGTTGACACAAATGACCCTCGGTGACTTTGACCTCGCAGGTTTTGGTGGCATTCTCACCTTGCAATCTTTCATGAATGTCCTGATCCTTCACATCCATAACATTTCCTCTGTGGCATTATCTTCCTGCAGTCTTTTATAAAATGCTCCGGTTTCTACATCTATAGCAAATCCTCTGCGGCATTTTCACCCAACAGTCTCTCAAAAATGTCCAGGTTTTCCACATTTACAGCAGGTCCTCTTCTTTTTGGGTGTTCATTACACTCATCATCAGTTTGATATCCTCCAGAACCTTCTCGAATGAACCAGTCACTACGCCTGAACGTTGTTCGGAATCTTCCATTGATACTGCTCGAAATTTCGGCTTTGAGGTGTTGAAGGCCGCCTCCACTTCCAAAGAGCGAACCAAAGCATCGCTACTTCTCTTGAAGTTTGTCATTCGCAGAGTCAGAGTTATTTGGATTTCTGCGTCTTTTAGTTTGTCTATAAATAACTGCACTGCTAGTTGCTCCTTGAAATCTCCACGAGCTTCTGGATAAGCCAGCTGGATGAGTCGCCTCACATCTGCTTCGAGTTCTCGCAGATTCTCACCTGATTTTTGTGAGTCTTCATTTGAGCCCGGTACAACTGTTTTCTGTGTTGATCGCCATACCCCAACTCTAATGCAGAAATCAGATCCTCCTATTTTTGCTGTTTTATGAGTATCGTCTGCAATATACCCAATGCTGGCCCTCTCAAAGCTACTATTAGTGCCGTAGCTTTTTCTTTTGTCTCTGCCGCAGCCTCAAATTGTTCACGATACATGGATCAAGATGACTGTCCATGAAAAGTCGGCGCCGGCGGTTGTACGGAAATTCCTCATGTGGCAACTCTGTCTCGACGATCCTAGTTCTTTAGGAGAGCTATCTGATTTTCTAGTTTTCTCTACTACCCTTGTTGTCGATTTTTTGACGTTTCTTTCAGTTCTTCCAAAGCTTCTTTCAATTCTTCCATTCGTACCTCGGTTTTATATAACACATGCTTGAAGAAATTGTTTTGAAGTTCTAGAACCTTCTGGAAGTCTCCTTTTCGTTGTTTTTCTATTCGTTCTAATTCATTCTTTTGTTTTTCTAGAACTTTCTGGAGTGCCTCTTCCCGTTCTTGCTTCTCCAGTTCTTGATCTTTCTTTGTATCTTGTCCTTTCTTTTCATTTTCGAGAATTTGCTGGAGTCCTTCTTCTCGCTCTCTCTTGACTTCTTCTCGTCCTTTCTTTTCACATTTCCGCAGCTTTTCTTGTAATTTTTTTCCTCTTGTCGTCGCTTTTTCTCTTCTTGATTTTCCTACTGCCGTCGCTTGTCATCTTCCTGATTGGTTTTGGATGAATTTCATCATGTCCTCCATGGTATCATATGATGTATTCGTATTCACCATAGTTTTCTTTATCAGCAAAATTCCACTTCCGACACCACTGTTACGATATATCCTTGGGTTCGTTTATTAAAACTCCAAACACCACTAAACTACTTTCATTACAACTCTATCACAATACAATACAATCACTCAAATTGCTCCGCTAACTATCCAACGCTCTGTACTAAAACTCTCTGTGATAGAAATTCTCTACTTCGACTTCTGCACCTAGCAATTCCAAAGCTCTCTCCGATAAAAACTCTGTGAAACTCTCTGCCTCTCCACTCTCCACTAAGCTAGAAACTCTGATAACTATCCGAATAACTATCTCCGGTAGCAATGAATCGCTTCCGTATATATACTTGCTCACACCTATGGAGAATATTCCTGTCAAATCTCGATGATCGAATATTCCACGCGTGACGAGATTTCGCAGGTTAACGATCTTCCTTCGACCCCTCATATTAATTTGCGTTTACGAGCGACAGAGTAGGCGCTAAGAGATTTCGTAACAATATTATCGAAATTGAACGAATTGAAATTATCAAAATATTTTCAGTTTGTATCATTTCTTTTTCCAGATTATGGCATAATAACTCAATAATTTTTTTCATAGAGTATATGTTATTTTGCTATGTTTTATACTCGCCATTTGATGTGTGGTGATAACTTCCATGATGACTTTTTAAGTGAACGGAAAGGAAAATTCTTTAGGTTGTAACAGAAAGGTCGCAATCTTGTCACAAACTTGTCTTCTGACGTTACTGCTAAAACAGGTTTTTATCATTGAAGCATTTTTTTTTCATATCTATTTGGTAGTTGCGTTTGACATAATAATAGTAATTATAATAATAATAATAATGTTTATTCGTCATATACAGATGACAGTAGACACATAATATCCATCAATTGAGAGCAGATCATCAGCTATATAAGGTTTCAGCCAAGTCTCTGAGAGGCAAAAAATATCAAATTTGTTATCAAGAACAAGAGCCTTCAAATCAGTAATTTTTGGTAGAAGAGATCTTATATTGAGATGAGCAATCTTCAAACTGTCATATTTTGTTGGGTGAAAAATAAATAAATAAACAGATGTATCAATTGTTCAGTTATTACAACAGCGGAAAAAAGAGATGTCGACAAAGACAAAAACAGTAAAACACTTATTTACTTCAATAGTGGGAGGAACCAGACAACTGAGAAGAGAGAAAAAAATTATGATATATATATATATATATATATATATATATATATATAGAATGTCAACAGTGGGAGATATTTCCTTTCTTTTATTATTATCCAGAACTTCTTCCAATGTATAATAAATATCATTCACGAGAAGCTTATTATTCCTATTGCTAGATTTGATATTGTTTTTCCTCGCACGATTCAGGTATGAGAGCAGGTAAATCTTTAATTATGAGCTCTGTATATATAAATATATACTTCAACTGATTTATCAAGTTTCAATTGTTTCATAAATTACTTTTGGTACATTTTAGTTTCATAGAATCACTTTCAATTCCGTATTCTGACTGACATACGATTTTTCCGTTTATTTTAGGTCTTGACTGATTCATGTTTTCCAATTCAGGTTCATTTTATTCTTGATTCCAATGTTCATTTCCAGTTGTGATTTATTCACGATTACTTCATGACTAACTGTATATTTTCCGATCCTTTGCAGCTTATTCCATTTATTCATCTTATAGTTGACCTTCTTCACATTTCTGATAACTTTTCAGCTCAGAGCCGACCGGAATCATTTCCTTTCCTTCTCAAGAATCGCGGGCCCTGCAAAGAGCGCGTCCCTTCAGATTAACACTCCATCCAAGTATCGATCTCATTTCTCAAATGTGTTGAGCGTGTGTCCATGTTTCTTACTACTCAATGCTTTGAATATATCTCATCTCTTTATTCAACTCAATTATTTCATAAAAATTTGTGCACCACTATCAATGAGTATCGTTCGAAATCTTTCTGCTACATTTAATACTGCTCAGTTTTTCTGGTTATCGGTATCATTGCATATCAGAATCGTCTTGGCCTCTGGTATCTCAATTTTCCATGCCAATTTTTTCGGTTCTCGTACGAGGCATATCGGAAACGGTTTTTACGTTTAAATGCTGATCAATTCGCTATCTGCCTCGGACCTCTTGATGGTCGAAACGTCAGTTTTGGGAGAATTGGCAATTCTATAACCTTGTTTATCATAGAGAAAACATCTTTTATCCATAGCTCTGCAATCTCTTTTCATATTCTTCTTTTTTTCGGGGCTATTGGATAGTACTACCTTTCAATTGGATGTGAAAGGCCAATTGCGAGTTGAGTAATTAGTTATTGTGTCCTTTTCAAGTTTCTGCTTGAGAACTCTAGCAACATCATCGATTCCAGAGAAAGTGAAGATTTTTCTGCAGCTGAGTAGTCATTCTGACACCAATGTGACAGACCTAACACACGTGTAACCAATGTGATAGACCCGAGACAGGAGGGCCTGATTTTGGGGGGTAGTTTTTAAGCAGCTAGAAACACCCCAATAAGATGTTATGAGTTAGGTTGTGGAGTTCGTAGCACTCTGGTAATTAAATCGAGTTCGTTACTGATCAGGAAAAACAAGTAGATGGAATTCACTTACAGTAGAAATAATTAATGGATTTCAAATGTTCCTGAACGGGTTCGTTAACATAGTTCAAACTGCTGCTGTTTGCAAAGTAGACAGAAAATAAAGGTCGTTGTTATTTCCTTATCAGACTGTTCTATGAGGTTTAATCGGTACACACGAATTTTAACTCGATCTTCTACATATTCTTTGGAGTCCTGACTTCTCTGTGTTATGTTTCTAGTTTTCAATCGCGTTTTCACTATGTCCGGTTTAAGTTGCCCGTACAGCTGCAGCGGAATAGCATATTATAGCTCGCAGACAATATATCAATGAGCACAAGATAAATTGAGGATATGACGTCCTTCGGAGGGGACGTAGAGCCGTCGGTCCCGAGTCCATGGATGTTGGGCTCGTTAAAGATCCCTATCTCTGGTTGGAATACCAGAGGGTCCGGCAAAATTTCCGGTTGGGGAAAGTGTGCTCAACGGCGTCGGTGATTGGCCTTGATAGCGGAAATAGGCCGACGTTAAATAAAGAATTAAAAAAAAAAGTTTTCAAATAGGTATCTATACAGTCAGAGCAACCAATATTATTATTAAATCATATTATATATTCTTGAAAAGGTTTTCGAAATGGGAGTTGAACAACAAGTCGAAAATATTGCATAAAAGGATGAAAAAATTAAATAATTTAACTCATTGTTGAAATGCCTGACGATTAAAATATAAATGATGACATGACCCCATTATTGAACAATTCTAAGTTCGTCTTGGCTCAGTCTGCTGTCCGATAAAAGAAGACTCTCCATTTGGAAACTTGTTCGAGATATATTGATATGAGTAATACCAACTGGAAAGTAGTTTATGAAGTTGTTTGGCTTAGGAAAACTTTATACATTTTGGAACGTGGTTGAAAGTGGGGATAATCTGTAGTGAACCTGACGCCACGGACACTTCCAAACATGCGATTGTTCTTCATAATGAAAATATTGTGGTGATATTCCTGTTAAATGAATAATTTCATTACACAGCTTAAAAATGCTGTCTAATTCAATTCAAATATAAGGGGAAATTTTGCTTTTTATTATTTTGCGGTGAATAGATTTTTTCACCGTGGTTTTCTTGGGTTATCAACCTACCAAAACCTGGAAAAATAATAATCAATATTGGATTCTATACAAGTGTAGATGGGTAAATTTCTGATCTACCTCGAAAAGTTGCTGCGTTAATTAAAAAAAGAGTTCCTTCTGAATTGAATACGTTTTCAGTATCATTATTTTGGTTCGGGTTTGAAGACCGTCTTTTATTGGAATTTCATTCTGACGTTTCACTTTCGCGAGTTGCTAGCTTCTTTAGAGGCTCATACATCTTCAGTTCGACTCCGATTACTGAATATTTCGACTTCGTAAAGCATATTCATATGGATTCAAGTAGTTTGGATTGGTAATTACTTAATCTGGATTGGAAGAATTTTCATTAGTGTTGATTGCCGTAATTAATTAATTCTTGAACTTTTCAATATGGGATTCCATATTTAGTTGAGGTTCACAGCTTCTTCTTTTCTGTTGAAATTATCCGTATGTTTTTGCATCTTTATTGCCTTTCGTATCAGTCGGCTATGGTATCCCTGGTTGGGGGCAATGAGATTCACGTTTTCAAATAGAATCCTGTGGTTTCCCTCACTGAGTACGTGTTTTGCTACAGCCGACCTGTCAGTTTGCTCTAGTCTGCAGGTTCTTTCATGCTCTGTACTAGTGTATACCTTCTTATAGGTGCACGGTATGCGATAAACCTTTGCTGCTGACAGTAAGTCTCTTTTGTCTTTAGTCGACCTGAGGCTTTGTTGTATCTTCTTGGTGGGATTGAAAACTGTTCAAATCCTATATTTCCCAAGAGTTTTCCAATTCTGTCTGTGATTCTGGGGATATACATCATTTGCCACCTCTTGGGATTTTCAACATCTCCACCTCGGTATCCACAAAGTAATGGAATGGTTGAGCGTGACATTCAAACTGTGAAAAAACTTATCAAGAAATCAAGGTATAATAATAAAGATCTTCATTTGGCTTAATTGCAGTACAAAGACACACCTAGTAATGAAAAAATTGGTTCGCCCGCACACTTATTGATGTCGAGGCGACTAAGGGACATTTTGCTAGTAAAAAATGATATAAAAAAAACGACAAGATATTCAGAAATTTCACTATGATAGAGGTGTTAAACGGATGAGTGAATTGAAAAATAATTGAAGAATACAGGAACCAAATTCTCTGAGCGGAACCTGCGAAAGTGGTGATAGAAATAGTGAATTTGAGCGATATTCAGATGTTGAGCCAGATAATGATTGTGAAATCGTTTAAAACAAAACAAGCAGGGGAAGAATTATTGAACCGGTTCACAGATATAAGGTAGGATTTAGTTTATAAATATCAATACTCATAATTTCGGCATTTAGTTGTAACTTATATTACTAATACTTCCCTGTAGTCCAGTCGTCATTCGAATCGCACCTATGTCTTGAACGTGTTTTTTATATTTGAACAGAGTGTGTTTTTTAAGTCTACTCAAATGTGAAATGTGAAAGTTCGAAATAGATTCATTCTCAGCCCATCATTTGTTTTATTAAACAGTTCACAAATAATTCTTATTACTGATGTGTATTGGTTATGTATCTCATATATGGTATTTGCGATCAATTGTGTCAATTTATTTTCATATTCGCCCGAGTCCATGATAGCTGTGGCGTTCCTTTTATCAGCTGGCAGAATTTCGATAATTTCATCGCATCATAAATATTTCAATGCAATTTTTTCAAATTGGGTCAAATTACAAGTACTTCTAAATTTACAAGGTTGCGTGACTATATGTCTGATTGCAAAAGGGTACTCGAGATCAAACTGATTGGTGGTTCTAAATTATCAGAACACATTCTTACTGCCGATGGAGACCACACAGTCGAATGAAATGACACATAGTGGCAAGAGAAAGCAATGGCAGGAGACGTAAGTCGAAGAAAGGGTCTCCTCGGTTAAGATGGTCGAAATGCCCTCAATCACGAAAGTTCGATTTGACCCTCGAATGATGTTACCCAGGTCTGAAAAACATTCACCATATTTTTTTTTCTCCTCCCCCTATCTTCCCCCCTCTGAGGGTGAAAAAATGGGATTTTTCATGTTTTATTTTTTTTCTCTCACTCCAGGACTCAAAAAATATTGAAAAAATTCAAGTAAATGAAAGACAGTCTGTTCTTTGAAATACAATTTTTGAAATTTGAAATTGTAAATTGGAAAAAAATGGCAGAAAACCCAGGTGTCCCGGGTGATATTATTTCATCATTTCAATGGGGCTGATATGTACTATAACAACTAGTATCGTTCATTTCGTTATCAGTGGTGGCAATTGAGAAAAAGGCATTTTTTGTGATTTTTTTATGAAAAATTGGCTGTAACTTTTTTGTCATTAATTTTATTGAAACATTTCAGGGGACAAAAAATGTTTAAAATGCAATTTTACATAGGGTACACTCAAATTCAATTGACTTATTCTGAAATGTTGAGCTATTATACAAGTTGAAAGATTTTCACTTGGAGATTTTTCACATTAAATATAGCCAATAACTGTTTTTTATCAATTTTCATAGAAATCTGATACACACACACGAAAGCGTACCTTTTATTGTCATTTCTTATTTTTTCGTCCCCCTTGTGAGAATGAAAATTTGGTATTCTTTACGATTTATAATTTCTTCTCATAATCTATAATCTTGGAAAAATAATATCAATGGAAAATAGTATGATCTCCAAAATAAAATTTTCAGGCTATCTGGACCACTATTCAACTCACTTATTCTAAAATGTTGAGCTATTATACAAGTTGAAAGATTTTCACTCAGAGATTTTTCACATTAAATATAGCCTATAACTGTTCTTTATCAATTTTCACAGATACCCAATACACACACACACGAAAGCGTACCGCGTGTTTGTTACTTTTTCTTTTCTTTTTCTCCCCCCTCTTTCCCCTTCTGAGAGTTAAAATTCAGTATTTTTTACGTTTTATCATTCCACACAAACATTCGACATAGTCGGTGGGTGAACGAATTGTTCAAGAGATGATTTCTTTTATTATTTTTTTTCATAATCTATAATATTGAAAAAAATAATATGTATGGAAAATAGTATGGTGTTCAATATGAAATTCTCAGGACCCTCCGGGCCACCCATTGAGGCATTTGAAAAAATTATTGAATTTTCATTCGAGAAAAATGGAATGGAATTTCCCGCCGATAACAATTCCAACATTTCGATAAGACTTATATGCGTTATCACAATAAGTAACGTTCGTCGTTTTCAGTGGTGATAATTGGCAAAGAGGTAGTTTTCAAGAATTCTCAATTAAAAATTATAGGTTACTTTTTTATCATTCATTTTAACAAAAATATTCAAAAAAATAAATGATACACTATGAAAAGTTGAGCGACGTTTAAACGATGTTCACCAAGGCATTTCACATATTGAATGTAACCAATTCCTTTTTTATAGAAAACTGAATGACACGTAAGATTTGTTGAAAGGAAATTCTAAATGTCGTCGGTTACGAGGTTGAATAAGATATGTTGTACAAAAACACAATCAATAATATCATCATAATAATTTTTGGTTGAACACAAAGAATGATTGTTTTGTCAATTCTCTTGCTTATAACCTTTCCTCGATTGGTAATCATTCGATTTTCCATTGGTAGTTTTTCAATATAATCAATTTCGCTCCGCTTGAGCAGATATAGAGGATTACGAAAATCCTTCATAACTAATAATGGAATGGTTATCGCCCGGGACATTCTATGCCATTTTTCTCGAATGAAAATTCAATAATTTTTTTCAAATGCTTCATTGGGTGGCCCAGAGGGTCCTGAGAATTTCATATTGAACACCATACTATTTTCCATACATATTATTTTTTTCAATATTATAGTTTATAAGATAAATAATAAAAGAAATCATTTCTTGAACAATTCGTTCACCCACCGACCATGTCGAATGTGTGTGTGAAATGATAAAATGTAAAAAATACTAAATTTTAACTCTCAGAAGGGGAAAGAGGGGGGAGAAAAAGAAAAGAAAAAGTAACAAACACGCGGTACGCTTTCGTGTGTGTGTGTGTGTGTATTGGGTATCTGTGAAAATTGATGAAGAACAGTTATAGGCTATATTTAATGTGAAAAATCTTTGAGTGAAAATCTCTCAACTTGTATAATAGCTCAACATTTTAGAATAAGTGAGTTGAATAGTGGTCCAGATAGCCTGAAAATTTTATTTTGGAGATCATACTATTTCCATTAATATTATTTTTTTCAAGATATAGATTATGAGAAAAAATAATAAATCGTAAAAAATACAAAATTTTCATTCTCACAAGGGGGGCGAAAAAATAAGAAATGACAATGAAAGGTACGCTTTCGTGTGTGTGTATCCGATTTCTGTGAAAATTGATGAAAAACAGTTTTTGGCTATATTTAATTTGAAAAATCTCCAAGTGAAAATCTTTCAACTTGTATAATAGCTCAACATTTCAGAATAAGTCAATTGAATTTGAATGTACCCTATGTAAAATTGCATTTTAAACATTTTTTGTTCCTTGAAATTTTTCAATAAAATTAATGACAAAAAAGTTACAGCCAATTTTTCATAAAAAATTCACAAAAAATTTCTTTTTCTCAAGTGCCACCACTGATAACGAAATGAACGATACTAGTTGTTATAGTACATATCAGCCCCATTGAAATGATGAAATAATATCACCCGGGACACCTGGGTTTTCTGCCATTTTTTTCCAACTTAAAAATTTTTTTGAAGGCCTCCATGGGGGGCCTGGGGGCCCAAAAAATTTTATTTCGAAGAACAGACTGTCTTTTATATACTTGAATTTTTTCAATATTTTTCGAGTCCTGGAGTGAGAGAAAAAATAAAACATGAAAAATGCCATTTTTTCACCCTCAGAGGGGGAATATAGGGGAAGGAGGTAAAAAAAATATGGTAAATGTTTTTCAGACCTGGGTAACATCATTCGAGGGTCAAATCGAAATTTCGTGATTAAGGGCATTTCGACCATCTTAACCGAGGAGTCCCTTTGCTGTTCTGTGGATACTTGCGTATCAAGTGATTGAGTTGATATAATTCGTCCCTGGCTCCACCACTCCTGACAGACGTATGTCAAATTTCAAATTCCTACATTTACCGAAACGAACCCCTCAAAAAAATATCTAGAATCAGTTATGAAAACGGAAGCGGATTTAGTTTCCGAAACGTTAACTATAAGTATTTTGATAAATATTGGTTCTTGTATTTTTATGATAGTCCAGTTTGAGTTATACGAGAAGTTGCTTACTGATAGAAAGTGTTTTATCCAGAAGGAACTGTTCTTTTATTAACGCGGCAACTTTCCGGGGTAGATTAGCAATATCTCCTTCTACACTTGTATATATTTCACTATCAGTTCTTATATAAAAGACGAAAAATGGTTTCGGATTCGTTCACAGAATGTTTGGTGAAATTGGGCTGGGCTATTACCTAGGGAAGTCATGTCAACTTACTTGATTTAAGGAATGTTCAAAATGCCAATCATTCCATCTACTTCCGAATAGACATAAGGTTCATTCAGGAAAAAGAGACGTAAGTTTCCAACCAGACCTGAATGTTTATTGAGTAGTGTGAAAAGTATACGCATTTTTCCATGTATCTTGAAATAAATCATATAATAGATAATGTTGGCGGATATTATTTTCGATAAAAATATTCACCTGAACATTTCTCACGCTCCCAAGTAGACCTACTAAACGGAATTTGATATCACAATTACCATAATACCTGAAATGAACAGATGTTAAATTCCATAGTGATGAATTAGCCTAGCATGTAGCATCAATTGGTGGAACCATGGTTGGCCAGTCAGTGCGAGTGTTTGTATTGTTATTATTATTATTTGAGGCTACTCAAAAATTATTGATACCAATGTTTGGATGAGTACGCCTAGTAGGCAGCGTTGTAATATTGTGGATGATTTCATCACACTGAGTTTTCGTATGAATCAAGCAGAATAGGCATAAATCGGTAGAACCTTGTTTGGCCAGTCAGTGCGAATTTTTGTATTGTTATTATTAACATTTGAAGTTACTCAGGGAATTTTTGAACGAATGTTGTAATTAATAAGCCTGGTAGGCTACTACAATGAGGTGTACAAACCCGCAACACGTGTATCACAATACATTGCTTCAGGCGAAAAACTCTTCTGCTCAAAAACCTCATCTTGGGACAAATCATATATAATACTGTATTTTATAATTGCAAATTGTTCGTGGTTAAATGTCGTTCATTGCCCATTCTGTGTTCTTCCCCAGATTCTACCAGAAATTCATACAATATTTCCTTCATAATATATATTGAACTCATATCTAAAATATTCATGAAATATTAGTGGAATATACTATACATACCTTCATAATATTCATGAAATTTTCTATATTCCTGAGAGAAAATGCATGAAATATTCATTGAATAGCTTAATTATTACAATACCTTTAACGGTTTGATTTCAAAATATTCTTCACAGCATTTAAAAAAAAATGTTCTCTGTGGTATATTCCTTCAATATAAGGTGGCTTGTATCACTTCTACTATTTGACAAGTACTTGAGAGTATTTGATTTTACGTTATAATATATGATATAGTGAACACAAGTTGATCCTCATAGGCTATCATTTGAAACTGCAATCCCGACTGGGTACATCGGGGGAATGCTCACTTTTTTTTGGGAGAGGGGTGAATCAAGAATGAACGATAAGAGTTTGAGGCTTCGATATTTTTCTGGATATTGCCAAGAATTATGGAGTTGGTCAAAAAAAACTCTAAGAACTATCAGTACTTCAACAGCTCAGATAATGATGGTGTTCGAAGCTACCCGACCGAAGTCATGAAAGAAAACCCTCAAATCCTGCCTAGGTGAAATTTTGAAAATGAAAATTTTGTATTTCATGACTTTTGAATAAATAAGCGATGGGAGTGAGGTCTAAAACAAAAATATAGAATATGTTATACATAGAATGTACACTTCATGCTTGTCCTTTTTCGGAATATCTTGCGAAAATCTTCCATTCCAAGCAACAGTAGTGAGTTGTATTGGTTCGGACTTCCGTTGTCTATATTACTGGCTCTATCGAAACCTGTTCCAAATAAGAAACTTGTAAGATTTTGAATCATATGAGGTGATCAAATTTGAACAAGAAGAATGAAACTGATTTTTTGGTTCTGAATGATATTAAAGGTTCGATTGATCGAAGAAAATGAGATTGTTACAAAAATATTGAGATACTGGATATGAAACTGACTAAAGAATAATGAAGTAATATGAACGAATGTAGTTATAAAGTTTCAAGTTGAGTATACTCATGACGTTTCTGGTATCCACAATCGTCTTCGAGTGTTGACAGTCATTATTTCGATGTTTGGTCTGTTCTGAAGACCCGAATTCCCTATGGTGGGAGGATGAGGTGCTAACAAAGAGCGCACTGGTGCTACTATTAGCGCGCACTGATCGTTTTCAGCGGGAAATGGATGTTTTGGCACGAGATTATCGTTCGTCGAGCCGAAGTTGGTTCATCCTTTGGATAAGTGGTTTCTGGATTTCTACGCTGGGTTGACTAAATGCATCATTGTTGAGAATATACACGACTTCTTTGAAGTTTCTCTTGGACCAGTGCTCCTTCCTGTGCATGACCTCGGCTCCAGACCATTTAATGCTGTGATGCTTTGTTCAAACATGCTCTGCTTTTTCCGATTTTGTAGTTTCTCTTCATTGTGTGTTTTTTTATGTTCGCACATTCTCACTTCCAATGGTCTTCTGGTTTCTTCTATGCAGGATTTACCGCACTCGCATGCTATTTGGTAAACGCATTTGTTGGTGTAGCTGCTTTTATTTGGTGGTCGAGTTTTTGTGAAATGGCTACGTATTGTGTTCCCTGATCGAAAATAGACTTTGATATTGTATTTCCCTGCTACCCTCTATATCATATCTGGAAGTCGCCTCACGTAGGTGATGAAAAGTACTTCTTGTTTCGATGTCTCCTTGGCATTCCTTTGGTTCGTCCGTGCAAATGTCTGATCCATTAACTTCTTCGAGTAGCCGTTCTTCTGAAGATCCTTTCCAATGTTGTTCAGTTCTTTGTCGAGACTTCCTTTAGTACTACAGAGATTGATTTATCGGTCAACCAGAGATTTCCAGCTCCGTAGATTGATGGTGGGTGGATTGCTCATTCAAGTATTGTCTAGAATGCTATCGAGAAACGGCAGTTTGCTCTGAGATTCTTCTCCCATTGTGAAATGGTAGGCTTTGAGTTGTTTACATATTCTCAACCAGGGGCAGGATTTCTTCTTGACGTCTTCGACAGAGAATGCTTCGAACCATACCATCCAGATGTTGCCTTTAATCGGTGAGAGTGGTGATTCTATTGGTAGGAGAAGAAACGATTCTTCAACAGCGCAGCATTCCAGCAAAATCATGATTTCTTCTACTGATATACTCCGTTTTCCAAACGATCGTCCTCTCTCACCAAATGATTTGGAGTGCCTCTCTGACGGAAACGTTGGTGTAGAGGCTTTCTATATAGAAATTGACTAGCTGGTCTACTTCTCTGTCCTCGAATCTTTCTATGATTTTCCCGAAGGACGAAGAGTTTTCTGGTAGTGGCTGGAGGATGGAAAGTAGAAATTTCGCGTGTCTGTGTTTTGTAGAATTCCTAGAGCCAATGATCGGTCTGTCCTGTGGATATTCGACAGCCCATAGAGGTGAGGTGGCTTGCTGTAATGAGGCATTCGTAAAAATATCTTCTTGTCTTAGATATCTACTTGATGATTCTTCAATGTTAGGTACACTTTCCCCTCCATCAATGAAGTGGTGTTTCTGGATACCATAGGTTAGGTTAGGTTAGGTCAGAAGTGAGTGGGTCTGTTCGGCCCTCCACTGCAACCAACAAGGGTTTATTGTGGCTCACACCTATTCAAACTCGACCAAATAAACCCAGCCTCTTAACGAAGCAGATTAGTTTGTATGGTGAGTGATCTTTCAGGTCAGATGGTAAGAGTGAAGCCTTGCCAAACTCTGAAAACCTGATTCGGTCCGCAGCGGGGCAGGCACAAATTATGTGCTCTGCTGTTTCATCATTTCCCAGACAGAGACGACACAGGCTGTCTTCTGACAGTCCGATTCTCTGCATATGATGATTCAAATGACAGTGACCTGTGAGAAGGCCAGTTAGACATCGTAGTTCGTCCCTACTGTAGTCCAACAACTGTTTGGTTTCCGACTTCGAAGGGTGAATAAACGCCTTGGAACGAGCCAATCCTGGAAGATTTTGCCAGAAGTCCATAAATCTTCTTGCCATCCAGGTATGGATACCATACTTTATTTTCTTTTCTGTAGCACTTACTCGATTTTAGTGTCGCACTGGTCGGTGCCCATCACTACTGTGGCATTTCCTTCATCTCTGATCAATGAACTGATCAATGCTCTGCTCAGATAATGTTGGATGTCGGATGTGAGGCGCGCTCAATCTGCTCTTTTATCTTCCACCTGAACTCCTCCGCCCAAACTTGGTCGATGGGGCAACTTCTTGATTACATAGTACTGATTATCCTCGATGTGGGTTTTGTTTTTGGTGCAGTTGTGAAGTTCAGACCAATCTCCAATAGTGACTCCTCTGTCGTTGTGAGTGGATGTTTACGATGTTGAATACCTCATTGCTGCCTGGTTCCTGCGATGTATTCAAATGTTGTTTCCTGATCAGGGACTCAAATTCGCGATTTTTCGTACGCTCCATATCCTGACGAATTTTCGAGAATATTGGTTCGTTGTCTTCCTCCCGGTGTGTCATCTGATTTCCTCGATGCGTTCGATGGCGTCCTGTATTTTCCAGCGGTAGTAGCTGATTTGCGATCTAATCAGGGCTCGACTGGCCCTTTCCATTGTGCGTGTGGCTTATTCTTTCTCCTGGAAAGGATGATTGAATCTGAAAACCTTCGATGAACATGTTGTTGTCTCTGACTTCCTGTAAAAATTTGAGATGTGTCTCCTCCTTGGTTAGCTTGACCATATCCTTCTCATATCCTCGCAATGTGTCGCTGATTCCGGGTCCGTGCCGGATGTTCAACGTTTGCTTGAATGCCAAGGAGACACCGTAGTAAACATTAACTCCACTTCCTACGTTGAAAAACTTCCAGAGAGGATCAAGAGGATAGAAAAGAAATACCTCCTCGAAGACTGTTCTCGATCAGGAATTACTATACGCACCTAGCTCGACAAAACTCGGCCACCAAATATAAATAGCGACACTAACAACTGCGTTCACCAGATATCATGCGACTTGGCGAATCCTGCATAGAAGAAACCAGAAGACCATTGGAAGTAAGAATATGCAAACGCAAGAAAAACACACGTGGAAAAACCACGAAATCGGGAATAGCTCAGCATATTTAGACCATCACGGTATTAACTGGTCTGAAGCAGAGGTCGTTCAGAGGACGGAGCACTGGTTCGAAAGAGAATTCAAGGTAACTGCCTACATTCTCAACGATGAATCCAGTCACCCCAGCTCAGAAATCCGGAATGTGTGGGAACCATCCAATATATGGGCCAACTTCGGCTTCACGAACGAGAAAATATCGCTAATATATCCATTTCCCGCTGAAACCGATCAGCGCGCCCTATCGATAGCACCGGTTCATCTCATTGTTAACACGCCCTTCCCCTACCATAGAAATCCGGGTCTTCATAACCAACCACACCTCGGATTGTTGTCAGTCATCACCCGAAGACAATTGCGAATACTACCGATCGAAACGTTTTCAAGTACTCTCAACTCAAAACTTTGTTTCAATATTTTTCCATTCAAATGTTATTGATGTTGCTATTTCATATCAAATATCTCAATTTATTTGTCTCGATATTATTTTCGTTGATCAATTATTAAAGCCTCGATTTTATTATTCACCAAAAAATCCATTTCAACCTCTTTGTTTGGATTCGATTGATTCATTTGATTCTAATTCCTTATAATTTTTATCTTCGCAACAAGTTTCGATAGAGTTGCTACAATAAAAAAAAATTGCTCTAAACTATAAATCCAATGAAATCAGTTAATTTGAAGTTATCTGATCGAACACAACCAATCAGAACAACACCATACTATGGGCTCTTTTCACTTTACTATGTTGCCATGGATACATACAAATTCATTACTGATTATTTTCATTTTGAAATCTCAGATATTTAATATTTCAAAATATCACTATTTGTTTGTATACTATCTAGAATATTAATGAAAATATGGAAAAAATTATACCAAAAATAACCGTTTATGGTGAATAATTTTGATGGAAATCGGGTGGCGGAAGAATTGGCGTCAATTTCGAAGGATTGGGCTGTGAACATGACAACGAAAGATGGTACAGAGTTCAAATGAGCTACGGTCAGAGCCGTTACAGGATAAATACGTTTGACTCTGTATTTCGGTCAATAGTCAGCAAAAAATGTCTATTCAAGTAACCCACTGACATTGATGAGTGCTCAAAAATTCTATAACAACTTTTTCAAGTTTCTTGCTCATGGGAAATCAGCAACAAACTCTCGAAATCTGTTGTCAGTATCACTACTTTGGCTTGGGTTTGAAGGCCGTCCTTTTTTGGGATTTCTTCCTGACATTTCTCTGGCGCAGGTGGCTAGCTTCTTCAGAGGCTCATATATCTTGAGTTAGCTATTCGCACCAGCGAAACGTTAGGAAGAAATTCCAAAAAACGACGGCCTTCAAACCCGAACAAAAGTGGTGATACTGAAACCTTGGGCGCGAAAGCACTAACCATTTCGTCAATTATCAATGTCCTTGGGTTATTACAATTGACAAAGGAATTCCGAACCAATACCAGCAAGGAACATTGTCAACCACTTTCAAGCAAACGTCCAACACCAGTGAAAAAAAACTTCTCAATTTTCATCTACCTCCAGAAAAGCAGTATCCGAAGTTCAGAACAAGCAACTGGACATACCAAGAAATTCATGCTATGAGACGAACGAAGCTACAAAAAAATCGAATAACGACAGAATTCTAGGAAAATGCATTGGGGTTGAAAAAAGGAGTCGTTCAGAGATTTGCTGAAGCTATCGATGGAAACACCACATCTGGCTCCTTTTTTCGTTGCATAGGAAGGTGGTACATAAAGCAATATTGCCAACGATGAATAATTCAATACTCGGTATGGAAATGAAATCCGAGAAAAAATCAGAAAACATATTACTGAAAAACCGTGTATGTGAAATTCATTTCAAGGAGTATGGAATCTCAACCTATTATAGAAAATGTACGTATGTGATATGAAAATAGTCTGGACATGACAGGACATAAGGGTGAACAAGTCAGCTATTTGAAGTCTCCTCGACTACTGCCTTGGTTATACTCGATAACAGTGCATGCAAGTATCAATTTGCTATCAATTTACTAGGTTTATTATCCTGATTTCTTCATCCCAAGATCCCACAATAAACATCTCCTTTTTCTGATATTGAAATGACTTACGACAAATCTATATCCATAACTACTTCGTTTCTAGACACATTCTCGTATAATACGATACCATTCGTTCGTAAAGGCTGAAAAATATAGAAAATAATTCCATAGTATTGTGAATATCATAAGTACTCACGTTATTGCCTAGATTTATACTTTGGAAATGAAAGCCGTACAATACACGACTCCGGAAGTATACATACAAGTCATTCTCACAATTTCTCACCCTATTCTCGATTATATTCCTGAGATCTTGCCAAAACTGCGTGATGATGTTATTCAACCATTCCGTTTTTTCTTTCTTAGGATAACGTGCCTTGAATCACGTTGACATCAAGAAATTTTTCATTTCATATTTTTGGTGGGAATTGACTTACCCATGTCGGTGAGTCATTGCAAGTGGTTTTTGGAATAAACGGTTTTTTGTCGCCGTTATCTGCTTCCTTAACGAACATTTCTCTACAAATGTTTATTATGGTTTGTAAAATGCTTATTGCTACTGGTATCAATATCCACAAAGGTGACCATTTCATATAACCAATAAAATAAAGCGAGCTGAATTCAATGAGTTGGAAAAACTGAAACAGAATTGCAATAAACCAACAAGTTGATTATTGGCGCATACAGCATTTTCGATTCGGACTCGAATAATGGAAAATTTTGATGAATTCAAAACTTCATCAATTGTGTGTGATGAAAATTAATGAAAATTGAAGGAGGGAGACCAAAGAGCCCTTGAGTGCTAATCAAATATAAAACTAATGAAACAATTACCAATTTTACTCGTTTTATTGTTTATGTTGTTGCAGAAAACTTATGACAATTATTCTCTTATACAGGAAAACATATCATCACGAGGACTAGGTTGAGAACATTTGCAAACTGAAGAATAATTTTTCCTTGTTTCTCAA